>JAJONR010009954.1:0-27634 GCA_029582245.1 Solanum etuberosum
TATATATATATATATATATATATATATATATATATATATATATATATATATAGATTACTTTTATTCTTTCTCATTAATTATTTTTATTTTCTCTTTTATTTTTTTCATATTATCATTTATTAGAGATACCATTTGGTAATTATTTTTTTCACACACACAGATATATATATATGATTTAGTATCAATTAAACGAAATTAGTTGGAGGTATATAGTGTAATTATTTAGTGGGGTATGAATATAAAATGGTATATGTTTGTAATTATTTTTGCTTTTATGGGGTATTTTCTTAGTTTTCCAACTATTTAACCGAGTGCCCCATTTTTCTATTCACTGAACCACTGCTTCTTCATCTTTGATATCATCAGAGTTTATATATGTGACACCCCGTCCATTTGAACGTTGGGATTAATTTGTACTTTTGGAATAAGAGTAATACTTCTTAACACATAAGGAAGGATTTTTTATGAGTTATTTTTAATTGAAAGAAGCTTTTATGTGAAGTGTTAAAGTCAATAAAGTTGCTAAATAAAAGTTGACAAAGGTTATTGTAAATGATGTTAAGGAATTTCTCTGAATTTTTTTTCAAATGTTTCTGAAATTTTCTCCTAGCATATAAAGAGTTATAAGGCCCATTACCTATCAAGTCGAAGGTATACGAGTCTAGTTTGCAACGCATGTAACCGCTCGTCCATACGACATCAGAATAGAGAGTTATGTATATTTTCGTGGGACTGCATAAGTAGTCAGCTCTAAGCGGGCCCTCTAACTCTAAGTCAGTGATCTTTTTAAAAGACCACCATCTTCGTCACTTTTTTCATAAAAAATCAGAATAAAACCCAGAAAAAAATGATAAACCCACCTTCCAACACTCCTTGGATGCTTATATTCTCAACTCGGATGTTTAACGGAAGTTGCTCTACGTTGCGAGCTCATCGTTGTGGTATAATTTTCTTGTCGATTTAGTCTTCGTTTGTTGTTGCTGCAAGGAGGCAGAATTTTAATAATATTATTTCAGACTTTTTGGTGGAGGTAATCTTATCTTTACTACCATCCTTCGTAAGTTCATATCCTAGTATCATTTTTATAGATTTTTGAGCTTCGTGGTGGTGTTTTGATATTGTGGCTATGGGCAGCAGTAGGGTCATCTACATTAGTAAATTCTGCAGAGAGAGTTCCACAGTCTTCATCAGGTAGAGGTCGAGGCAGAGGGGGAGTATCTGGTTCCAGTTTGGGCCAGAATCGTACTTATTCATTGACGGGTCGACATGACTCTGAGTCTTCTCCAGATGTTGTGACATGTATACTAACTGTTTGTTCTCACTTTATTTATTCCTTGATAGATCCAGGCTCCACATTGTTGTATGTTACTCCATTTGTTGTTGGGAAGTTTTGCATAGAACCAGAGTCATTGCAACAACCTTTTGTTGTATCTACCCCAGTTGGTGACTCTATTATTGCCAAAAAGGTTTATCGAGGTTGTATAGTAGAGATTTTTGGTCGTCAGACCTCTGTAGACCTGATAGAGCTAGAGATGCTAGACTTTGATATTATTATGAGCATGGATTGACTGGAATTTTGATACGCCAATGTCGACTATCAAGCAAAGATTGTTAGATTCCACTTTCCAGGAGAGATAGTTCAAGAGTGGAAGGGTAATACACCGATGCCAATGGGTATATTTATTTCATATATTCAGGCGGGGAAATTGATTGTAAAAGGCTGCATTTATCATATATTGTTAGTGTGTTGGATGTTGACCTAGAACCGCCGACCTTGCAGTTTATTCCGATTGTTAATGAATTTCCTAATGTCTTTCCAGATGATCTCCCTAGTATTCCTCCCGAACGGGAGATTAATTTTGCTATTGATACATTACCAGATATCCAGCCAATATCAATTCCTCTATATAGAATGTCACCAAGAGAATTAAAGGAATTGAAGGAGCAACTAAAAAACCTATTAGATAAGGGCTTCATCAGGCCAAGTGCGTCGCTGTGGGGTGCACCTGTACTTTTTGTATGAAATAAAGCTGGGTCATTGCGCATGTGTATAGACTACTGACAACTCAATAAGGTTACTATAAAGAATAAATACCCACTGCCAAGGATCAATGACTTGTATGACCAGCTACAAGGTGCCCAATGATTCTCAAAGATTGATTTACATTTAGGGTATCATCAGGTACGGGTTAGAGAGAGTGATATTCCAAAGACATCCTTCAAGACCTGATATGGCCATTTTGAGTTTCTTGTGATGTCTGTCAAATTGACAAATGCTCCAGAAATATTTATGGACCTGATGAACAACATATTTAGGCCATTTTTAGACTTGCTTTTGATTGTGTTTATTGATGATATTCTTGTATATTCACGATCAGAGTCTGAGCATAAATACCATCTTCGAGCAAGTCTTGAGATACTACGAGGTCAGAAGCTATATGCGAAGCTTTCAAAATGTGAGTTCTGGTTGCATTCCGTGGCCTTCTTGGGCCATATTGTATCAAATGCTGGTATACAAGTTGACTTGCAGAAGATTAAGGCTGTGAAATCTTGGCCTAGACCCACGACCCCAACAGAGGTTCATAGCTTTTTGGGGTTAGCATGCTATTATAGGAGGTTCGTGGAGGAATTCTCTTCACTTTCAGCACCGTTGACTAAGCTAACTCAGAAAGCAGCTAAGTTTCAGTGGACTGCAGCATGTGAAAATAGATTTCAAGAGCTAAACGATAGACTGACTTCAGCCCCAGTTTTGACCTTGACAGAGGGTCCAGAAGACTATGCGGTGTATTGTGATGCTTCAGGCATCGGGTTGGGTTGTGTTGTAATGCAACACAGTAAGGTAATTTCTTACACTTCTAGACAACTAAAGAAGCATGAGAAAAAACTACCCAACCCATGATCTGGAGTTGGCCTCATTTATTCATGCCTTAAATATTTAGAGACATTACTTATGTGGCGTGCATATTGATAACTATACAGATTATAAAATTCTCCAGTACATTTTTAGTCAAAAGGAGTTGAATCTACGACAATGTCGATGGCTTGAGTTGTTGAGAGATTATGACGTGGACATCCTGTACCATCTTGGGAAGGCGAACGTAGTAGCGGATGCCCTAAGTCGTAAATCTATGGGCAACTTATCATATTTAGGAGTGGAGAAGTGGGAGATAGCCTGAGAGCTTCACCAGTTAGCTAATTTGGGGGTTATGTTGTTAGATTCTGATGATGGGGTCACAATTCAGGACACATCTGTATCATCTCTTGTCGCGAAAGTAAAGTCACAGCAACATGAGGATCCTATCATTGAGCAACTTAGGGGAAAAACTCAACAGAAGGAGTCATTAGGCATTAATACAGTAGAAGACGGAATCCTTAGATATGGACATCGATTCTGTATTCCAGATATTACAGGTCTTCGACAACAAATTATGGTAGAAGCACACTGTTCTCGATATTAGATTCACTCAGGTTCTACAGAGATGTATCATGATATTAAAGAGATCCACCAGTGGCCTGATATGAAGAGGGATATTGTTGAGTTTGTAGCACAATGTCCTAATTGTCAGCAGGTAAACATCGAGCACAAAAAACCCAGTGGGATGATTCAAGAGATACCCTTTCCATTATGGAAGTGGGAGGCAATAAACATGGACTTTGTTACAGGTTTGCCTCGCTCGCGGTGGAAGTTTGATTCTATTTGGGTAATTATCGATAGTATGAAAAAATCAGCGCATTTCTTACCAGTCAGGACCATATTTTCAACTAAGAATTATGAGGGGCTATTTATTAGAGAGATTGTTAGATTACATGGTGTCCCTATATCAATTATTTCAGACAGAGGGGCACAATTTACGGCCCATTTTTGGAAATCATTCCAGAAGGGTCTAGGGATGCAGGTAAACCTTAGTACCACATTTCATCTTTAGACTGACGACCAAGCTAAGCGTACGATCTAGATTCTCGAGGATATGTTAAGGGCGTGTGTGTTAGATTTCAAAAGAAATTGGGATGATCACTTGCCACTTATCGAGTTTTACTATAATAATAACTATCATTCTAGCATTGGTATGGCTCCGTATGAGGCTTTATATGAAAGAAAATGTAGATCCTCTCTTGGTTGGTTCGAGGTTGGAGAATCAGAATTATTTGGACCAGACTTAGTGCAGCAAGCCATAGTACATGTTAAGTTAATTAGAGAGCGGTTATTGACAGCCCTGAGCCACCAAATATCATACGCGGATGTTAGGCGGTGGGACTTAGAGTTTGATGTTGATGATAGAGTCTTTATGAGAGTTTCACCTATGAAGGGAGTTATGAGATTCGATAAAAAGGGCAAGTTGAGCCCTAGGTACATTGGGCCTTATCGCATCTTGTGACACATAGGTCGAGTTTCCTACGAGCAAGAGTTACCTTAAGAGTTAGAAGCAGTACACCCAGTTTTTTATGTTTCTATGTTACGGAAGTGTATTGGACATCCAACACGTATAGTGCCGATAACCGAGGTTCAAATTTCAGTGGAGCTATCTTATGAAGAAGTCCCTAATGCCATAGTAGATCGCCAAATAAGAAGGTTGTGAAAGAAGGATATAGCTTTTGTAAAAGTGTTGTGGCGAAGCCGTAATGTTGAGGAGCTCACGTGAGAAGTTGAGGAGGACATGAAATCCAAATATCCCCACCTGTTCGTTCCTTCAAATGAGTAGACCAACATTTGAGTATATGAGGTATGTTACTTATGTGTTATGTGGTTTTTTTAGTGTTTCCTATGATATCAAAAATACTATCATCATTCGAGGACGAATGTCCCTAAGGGGGGGGGGGGAGGATGTGACACCCCATCCATTTGAACGTTGGGATTAACTTGTACTTTTGGAATAAGAGTAAGACTTCTTAACATAAAAGGAAGGATGTTTTATGTGTCATTTTTTATTGCTTTTTATGTGAAGTGTTAAAGTCAAGAAAGTTGGTAAATAAAAGTCGGCAAAGGTTATTGTAAATGCTGTTAAGGAATTTCTCTGAAAATTTTGTCAAATGTTTCTGTAATTTTATCCTAGAATATAAAGAGTTAGAAGGCAAATTACCTATAAAATCGAGGGTATACGAGCCTATTTTGCAACACACTAAACCGCTCGTCCATACGACATCAAAGTAGAGTGTTATGCACGTTTCCGTGGGACTGCGCAAGCAGGCAACTCTAAGCGGCCCCCTCTAACTCTAAGTCTGTGGTCTTTTTAAAAGACCACCATCTTCGTCATTTTTTTCATATTAAATCAGCAGAAAACCCAGAAAAAAAAATGATAAACCCACCTTCCAATACTCCCTGGATGCTTAGATTCTCAACTCGGATGTTTAACGGAAGTTGCTCTACGTTGCGAGCTCATTGTTGTGGTATAATTTTTTTGTCGATTTAAGCTTTGTTTGTTGTTGCTGGAAGGAGGCAGAATTTTAATAGTATTATTTTAGACTTTTTGATGGAGGTAATCTTATTTTTACTACCATCCTTCGTAATTTCATATCCTAGTATCATTTTTTTAAAGATTTTTGAGCTTCGTGGTGGTGTTTTGATATTGTGGCTTTGGGCAGCCCCTTTGTCCTGTTTGATTGGCTATTATTATGGTTTAGTGATGGTGTTAAATTGCTGGAGGTAATTAGGGGTTTGGTGTGATTCTTATTAGAGTCGCATACGATGGTTGTTGGATTGAATGGCATAAATTACACCTAGTTATGTTGCCTCAGGAGCTTATCACTCTTTTGAGATGTTGTTGGAATGCCTTCAGTGGAGTTAACTACTGATTATTGATGTTATTTGCCTCATTTTGTGGGTTGGACTTGGTGGTTACGAGTGTGATAATAACGTCTTATTGATTAGTCATGGCTTGTTCTTGCAGCCTCGTTGATTTCCGCATTGTTGCATTACTTTTGTTAGGCAAGCTTCATAGAGACACTTTTTGGGCTTTGGTTGGAAGGTATGTTAAGACTATTATTTCACTTATGGCATGATCCTAATGGCCCAAGCTTGTTATGGCCGGTGTATTATCATTATTTGACCTGTAGCATTGTCTTATTGAGTTGGCTATGACCATATGAGATAATGCCTATCGGCGACAATCAACTCCTCGCTTAGTGACCATGAAAAGCATGTTGTTATTGTGTTTGATAAATTATGATTACTTGTTATTATTGTGATGTTTTATCGTCTGGCTACCGCCGATGAGCTTGTTTTGGCCTCAACATACATTGACACTGCAGGGTTCTTCAGCACATAAATTGATTGTTATATCAAGCCTACGAGCCGGGTAGACTGAGCTACGGGCTGGGTAGACCGAGCTTACGGGCCGAGTAGACCGAGCCTACGGGTCGGGTAAGTTTTACCTACGGGGTAATATATATGTATTGTATAACAGAGCCTCAAACTTGCATTGATTCATGGCACATGTACATTCAGTTCAGATCAGATTATCATTGGGATACATGTAAGGGGCTAATATAGGTATTTAGCGATTATTCGCATTCGTTAGGACTTATAGTGATTGTGTGCTGTTTGTACCTGCCGGGCTTATGGGGCTTGGTCAGGTTATTGCTTGTTATGTGTTTATATTATCTTATTGTAGCGAGATAAGGTATCGTACTTGTGTTTCACCCCTGCCCTTTTCATTCAGTACTTATATTTCAGTTTCAACTTTCAGTTTACCTTACATGCTCGATACATTATTTTGTACTGAGGCCCCTTGCCCGAGGGGGAGGGGGGACAGAGCACTGCATTCATGCCTGCAGCTCTTGAGCGATGACCAGGCAGACCTTTCGAGTAGCACAACTGCTTATCCAGTTGATTGGTTGACTTCTTTCTTCTGAGGGTCGCCAGAGTCCTAGAGGTTTGCTTATTTTATGGTTTATAGTTTTTGGTAGGCCGGGTCTTGTCCCTTCCAAGTGTTATATTCATAGAGGCTTGCAGACTAGTGTGTTGGGTTGTATAGCCATGTTACTGGCCATGTTGGCCTTTGCTTCTAGCTGGCTGATGTTTGATAGCTACTTGACATATTGGTTACTTATGTACCTGTCTTCAGTTCTTGTATAGAGATCATGGTGGCTTTGACGACCCACATGACGTTTATGTTTTCCTAGATACCATGGTGGCCTCGATGGCCCAAATAGGCTTCTATGCTAGTTGTTTCTTGCTTTAATAAACTGTTGCAAGTAACTGTTTTATTTTTAGAGCAGTTAACAGGGGCCTTGTCGGCCGAAGACTTATTTTTAAGCCGAGATGTACTTGCTTATTTTCTTGACTGTGTGTGGCTGCCATGTGCCATTTGCAAGTGGTTTAGCAAGGTGGGCTCAGGCCTAAGTTTTGACATTAGGTGTCAGTTGCACCCCTTGAGTTTGGGGTGTGACAATATATACTTTGATGGTATTTACATATTTTGATGGTATCAAGTAGTAATTGAGCCGTCTTTTTACTGAAACACCGTCTCTTCCTCCTTGATGTCATCAAAATATATATATGCTCTAATGACATCAAGGAGTAACTGAGTAGTATTTTCATTAAAGTACTTTTTCTTCCTCTTTGATACCATCAGAGTATATATATACTTTGATGGTATCAAGCAGTAAACACAAATTGGTAATTAAAAATAAGAGGGTGTCAAAGTATGGGGATAGCCGCTTGTAAATAATTTTTGTTTTGGGGTACAAGTGTTCTTTTCCCCATTTTAAAGAAGGAAAAGAGTGAAAAGTGTTTAAAAATACATTTAAATTATCTTATAATTTTGAATCATACTTAAACTATTGAAAATATGAGTTTCATATTTAAATTATTACTTATTAATTGAAGAAAAAAACCTTAGCTAATATATGTTGGTATGTACTATACTCCCTTTTTTATTTAATTTTTTTTTGTCATATGGACAAAACATTCCATTTTAATAAAAATTAAAATAAATTATAAGTATTTGTTAAAAAATTAAAGTTAAAGTATCATTATCCCAAAAAGAGTTTGAAGTATTAAAAATTAAAACTTAAAACATTTTTCTTACTCCACTCCACCACTACACTCTCCCCCGTGCCCCTCCCCCAACACACCCACCCACAAAATATCTCTTCTTTTTTTAAAAATATTTTAAAAAAATTCTTACCTCCCTCCTCTCGACTCATCCACCCCCATACCTCCTCCTCCCTTCTCATAATTTTTTTTTTATAGATTTTTTATTTTTTAAAAATAAATTCCTACCCTTCCTTCCCTCCACCCTCACTTTCACCCTAATAAAAAATTTAGAAAATTTCCTTACACCCCTCCCCTCGAACCATCCACCCCTACCTCCCTCACTACTTTCATAAATCATTAGAGATAATTTTATTTTTAAAAATAAATTCCTACCTCATCCCTCCAAAAGAATTTTATGTATTTTTTTTAATGAAAAATTCTTACTTCCATCCCCTTGAACCACCCACCCCTTACCTCCCCCTCCCTTCATATAAAACAATTAGAGATCTTTTTTTTAAAAAAAATCTACCTCACCTCACAAAAAAATTACATTTTGTTCAATTTTGGATTAGATATATACAAATGCTTTTAAGAAAATATTTTTTACTTGCATACCAAATATAACAGAAATGAAAATTTTCAATACTGAAAAATAAAAATAAAAGGTTTAAATGGTAAGCACGTGATATGATATTGATTATTTGAAGTTATCCTTTCCTTAATGTTTGTCAAGGTGGATTTTTAGTCAATGTAGAATATCATGTGACAAGATTTTTTAAATAAAAGAGAGAGAGTATTATAAGAGAGAGTCGTGTTTCTCAAATTAATGAGTGATAGTGTAGGTATGAAAATCACACTCCAATAGTTTAGGTATGAAACTAAAAAAAAGAGATAGTTTAGATATATTTTTTCTACTTCACTCTAAGAAAAAACTACCTAGTTAGATATATATTCATACCATATCTACTAATACAATACTTTTAAATTATTGCTTATTATCCACCCTGTTGTTTATTAATTATGTATCAAATTTAGAGTGAGATACATCACTTCTTAAAAGTAGTCCAAAATAGAGCTTTACCCACTTAATTATCTCCATAATGTACTCCTTCACTCCAAATCAGTGTCTCTCTCTCTCTCTCTCTCTCTCTCACACACACACACACACACACCATCAATGTTGACCTTCACAAATTTAGCCTCCGATCTAAATCATTTCAGCTAGATATCCTGAATGACATGTTTGGAACTATAAAGATTTTCACACTTGTTGGGCCATTAAATAGTAGGATAAGTTTTGTGAAGAAGCATGTTAATATCATAGTGTTTGAAAAAATAATAGGAAATATGATTGAAGAAGAAGATGACTTTTAGGCGTGTAATGACTTTCTTTAAAGAGATATTTCTCAAACACATATTGAGATAAATACCAATAATTCTCTTTAGGATACAACAAAGCCCTTGGATATACTTGCAGATTTTTCTATATGCTACTTCTAGAAAGCCTTTATATTTATAGAACTTAAGAGATGAATTTTCATTAGAGCTATGTTTTTCATGAACATGTCTTTTCATAAGAGTCATGTTCTTTAATGAAAATATAACTTTTCATAAGAGTCATGTTCTTTAATGAAAATATAACTTTTCATAAGAGTCATGTTCTTTCATGAACATATGTGTCTGTTCAATTTAAGATCTCTATATATTACAAAATGTCTAACAATCCCCCACTAGTTTGCAATATTTTGCATAATATCATGCATACCAGAGAGTATCTTATAATAGAATTGAATTTTATGTTAGTGCAAGTAATTGAAAGTTCTGACGAAGTAATTGGTATCTTAAAAGATTTGAACCACAACTTCATGTGTCAAAATAAAAAATATCACACACATAATATTATTTGTAGCTTAGAAATCCAGTATTTACTTTAGCACGTTTATGGCCATGTGATCATCCTGATTTCATCAATATTTACAAGACCAACCCTTTAGATCTTAGTTAAAGCGGCACCACTTTAATATACATATAGGTGAAATTAGCTACTATGTCCCTGTTACTATAGACATTTACTAATTTCATTAAGAATTAATTCAACCTTCATCTAACAGTCTGCACTATGGAGTTTGTCACTATGCCCCTGTTATTTCAAGCATTTAACAACTCCTTAACTTCTCACATAACAATATGTAGTACACTAGAATCAAGGCTCTAAAAAGAAGACTCTTGCTTCAACAACACAAAGTAACTTGTTATTACCCGTTGAATTTGTGTTGTTACAGTGCATTGATAATGTTCAAATCACTCCTCAAAATGAATTAAAGAAATGAGCAGTCGTCGTCAATAAAATCACTCAACTAAGAGTCAGGGTCGAATCCCACATGAAATGGTAAAACGTTAAGAATTTAATTAGAGAATTAAAATGAAATTAATTCAAATGAAGTTTAGTTAACAATTAGGTGAAGAAGTCCACTAACTTTAAGGACAATGCTTCAATCACCAAGATATCAATATAGGAATAGTCAACAATTAACGAAATTAGCTAACTCAAGGGGTGTGGGGATCAAATGTTGATTCCAATTGGGGATTCATAGAATTGCTCGTTACAACTAATCAATCACAAATAAGCTAGGTCATCATAATTAACGCTAATCTTCTTTCAATCTCAAAGCATCCTTGCATAGAATCTCCTCTCTGTCTCATCTAATTGCCATTCAAAACAACCTAAGACTTTAGACCTGTAATTAATTACCCTAAACTACAACTATTGAGAAGATTACCCACTTATAATGGTATTTTTCGAGCACCCTCACAAGATCAAAAGTAGAATTAAGTTGGTCACCTAAATTCGTAAATTAGTCACTTGGTAATTAGTCAAATCTGTGATTGATGGTCATAAACAGAGCAATTCAATGAACCCACTAGACTAAATCAACACCCAACCCCATAATCACACCCCAAGAGATTGAGGTGTTAGCCACCCATCACAAAAAGTAAATAGATTATACCTTACATGAAAGCAACCATGAGTAATGTGAAATCAAACAATTAAGGATAAACCCACTTTGGATTCAACTTCAATTCTCCAAAATAAAGTGTAAAAAATGGAAATCTACTAACACAAAAGTGTTCTAATTCAATGGGAATTGTTTCTCTCTCTAAAATATTCAGAAATTTCTCTCTATATTTTTCTTTTCTCTTTCTCTCTCCTCTGGGCTATTTATAGTTTCCCAAAAAATTGTCCAAAAGTAAGTTCCGTGTCCCTTTTGGAGACATCAACTCAATTCACCAACTGCATTTTGCGAATCACCCATTCTCCTTAGGTTCTCCTTTCTCTCGTTTCAGGCTTTAGGTGTTTAGGGCTCATTAGGTGATTCCGTTTGAGCTCGCTTTTGTCAATTTGGAGATTCGACAATTTCCTCTTCATATTGCCCTTTGAGCTATCATTTTTCTATCAACACTGTCAACTTCGGCGATGTCCACTTACCTCACCTTATGTCATTCGGCGGATCGCCTTTCTTCCTTACCTTCGTCGATTGACCTTGAAGGTTGAATCAGTGCTCTGTCATTTTGGGTGCTCTCAGATAACTTCGGTGATTCGCCCTTCTCATTAGGCGAACTACAATGTGTAGTTTTCACTTCTTGTTGTGTTTTTGGCCCTTGTTTCCGTGCATCTATCCTTGCCTTATCCAGTTGCCTTCATAGCTGAAAATCAACAATATTATATTAGAATAGGATAAATTTAGGCATTGAGGACACTAATTATTGAGCTAAATGGACCTTAAATGAGTGCAAATCTACCACTCATCAACACCCCCAACTTAAACTTTTGCTTGTCCTCAAGTAAATCAAGAACACAATAAGCTCATTAAGGGTGTCTACAACAGTACTCAATGAGAGCTATCATGCAAACGCCATGACAAGATTACTCTCAACAGCATGTTATCCTAAATCATGATAAAAAGCTTCAAATGATGGCTAGCTAGTTTCAATACAAGCTCAAGCTCACTTTTTGCTTCTTGTCTAATGCAAGAACATGCTTCAATAAATGCATTCAAGTGCCCTCACATCAAGAACGATTCCATGCTCTCATGAAGGAAATCAACACAGGTAATATGAATCAATGCAACTCTCACTCTCTCAAAAGAGAAACACATGCAAGCTTTGTCCCATAGGTTTTCCCATATTTTCCAATCATCACACGACCTAGTTGATGTAAGATCTCAATGATCTTTTAGGATTGTAATGAGGCTGAGGGTTAAGGTATGGTCAATTTGGATTGGTGACATACCTTTTCAAAGCATTGTTGCAATCATCATCACCTCTTCTCACGTTCTTTTCCTTCCTTTTCATTTGAGAACTCAAATCTTGACTTTCCACTCAATTTATTTGGAGCTCCCCTTATGTCATTCACTTCTCTTTTTTCATTTTCATTTTCCAAGCTATTTCCATCAAATTGATGATCTATACATGCATTTTTTTTATAAGGAGGGGTTCCTTCTTTTTGCAAAACTTTCAGGTTTGAGTCGCATTTCATCTTTCTTTGCCCTTCACTTGGCTTTTATTCATCCTTTCTTTGCACACCCCCAACTTAGGTTTTTGGCATAAGTTGTCTATTAAAACATCACTATGCTTCGAAAAGGATATTTGGTGGGAAGGAAGGGATAATTTGGATCAAGAGGCTTCTTTTGGTTGTCAACAAATAAGGTTAGGCTCAAATGGTGCCAACATGGATTCACACCCTCACAAGGTAGTCACAAAGACTTTATGCAAAATTTGTTTCCCTCATTGAATCGTTTACCAAGATCATGTCTTATATTCACCAAGAGTTACACAATCGAACTAACAAGGTAAATTATAGGACTCCACCTGCATGCTTTCAAGTAAACCTCACCACACATTGTACTTTGAAATACACTCATTTAGCACATGTCGAAAATATCAAAAGCGTACATGCAGTGTTCATTGCAAGGCTCACATCAAGACGTAGCTAGGCAACAAAAGAATCAAAGAGATCGCTCAAAGGTGTTACCACATCAATTTTATTCTCGCAACACCAACACAATGCTTCATGCGCATCATGAGTACTATCCAAGACATCGATATTGAACACAATCGATCCTCAAATTTTAATCAATGAAAGCTTTGAGCAATACAACTAGAGAGAAAAAACAGTGATAGAGAAACAAGCTTTAAACCAAAGGAGCACTCTAATACCTAAAATCACTAAATACAATCAAAGGGGATTACTACTAGTTGGGCCCATCTATAATGTAACTCACTTTGCCAAAAAGGAAAGAGCAGTGTCCTCAATGCACATAATTATTATAAATATAGAAAAGGTAAAAACACTCCCTGATGAAGCATTGGTACTGGTCACACACTAGATCGATGAGTTGCTGAGTAGACCCAGATCATCTATTGAGGCTGTAAGTGGGGACAATATTTCCTTCACTTTGATGGGCTATAAAAAGATCGCCTAAAGTTCATGGGCGAATAGCCTTTCGTGCATGAACATCGCCAAAGTTACCAGTGTGCTGTCAATTTTTCGTGCTTGGTTAGGGGGACTACAACGAGTTCACCCAATGATGTCGGTGTATCGCTGAAGAAGTGATGAGCGTTGATGAAATAGACAGTAAGCACCTAAAGTTGAGCCTTCAAAAGGGCGGACTCGTTGGAGCTTCGCCTATTGTGTTCGGCGAATCGCTGAGTTGTTCATTTCATCGCCTATTACCCAACACCTGCACATGTGAACATCCACATTATTTACAACGAATAACACTTGGTTTGCCTCCCAAGAACCACCTAATTTAACGTCGCGACATGACATGGACATGTTCTTCAAACATCATCCAAATACACCACTTCAACAACCCGCACATCCTGACTTTCTCCAAAGTATGCCTTCAACCGTTGCCCATTGACCTTGAATCTTACCCCCTTTGCATCTTCAATTTCAATCGCTCCATTTCCATAGACACGGGTGACAGTGTGTGGACCGGTCCACTTGGAATTGAGCTTACCTGGGAATAATTTCAACATTGAATTGAACAATTGGACCAACTCGCCTACTCAAAACTCACGAGGGAGTATATTAGCCTCATGCCATCACTTAACCTTTTCCTTGTATCGAGTTGATCTTTTGTAGGATTGTAAATGGAATTCATCCAACTCAAGGATTTGATGTACACACCCTCTAGCAACAATGTTCCAATTCAAGTTTATCTTCATCAATGCCCATAAGGCTTTGTGTTCCAACTCCACAAGAAGATGACAAGCTTTACCAAACACTAACTTATAAGGTGACATTCCAAAAGGAGATTTGAATGTTGTGCGGTAGGCCCAAAGAGCATCATCAAGCTTGCTCGACCAATTTATACGGTGAACATTCACAGTTTTGACCAAAATGCTCTTTATTTCTCGATTAGACACTTCAACTTGTCCACTCGATTGTGGATGGTAAGGTGATGCTACTTTGTGCTTGACCCCATATTTTGAGAGGAGGTGAAGATTACAAAAGTGTGACCCTCCATCACTTATGATGGCCCTTGGGGGGTACCAAACCTTGTGAAGATGTTCTTTTTTAAGAACTTTGTGAGACTTCGCGATTCATTGTTTGGTAATGCTGTTGCTTTCACCCACTTGGAGACATAATCCATTGCCACAAGGATATACTTATTCCCAAAAGAGCTAGGAAAAGGACCCATGAAATCAATTCTCCAAATATCAAACAATTCAATCTCATGGATTTGTGACAGAGGCAATTCATGTCTTCTAGATATGCTTCCTTGTAATTGACATTGGACACACCACTTGCAAAATGCATGAGCATCCCTAACATTTTTGGCCAATAGTAGACACAATGTAAAACCTTAGAGGCTGTCCGAATACCCCCATGATGACCACCTGCGGGTGAAGTATGACATGCTTCAAGGATTTTATTCACTTCCACTTCCGGCACACAACGCCAAATAATATTATCAGCACATTCTCTAAAAAAAGGGTTCATCCCACATGTATTTCTTCACATCAAATAGGAATTTACTCTTTTGATGACTACTTAAATCATCAGGTAACAACCCACACACAATATAATTAGGAAAATCAGCATACCAAGGGGTAGAGGGTGCATAGATTACCATTACCGATTCATCCGGAAAAACATCATCAATGTATTTCTCTTCAATCATTCTAGTTTCTTCCTCCAACCTTGAAATATGGTCAACTACTTGGTTCTCACATCCCTTTCTATCTTTCACATCGAAATCAAATTCTTGAAGGAGTAAGACCCATCAGATCAGTCTTGGTTTAGCCTCTTTCTTTGCCACTAGGTACCTTAATGCTACGTGGTCCGTGTGAACCACCAGTTTGATACCCAATAATTATGCTTGAAACTTCTCAAACCCATATACTACAGCCAACAACTCTTGTTCGTTACGGTGTAATTCTTTTGAGCATAACTCAACGTTTTGCTAGCATAGTAAATAGGATGAAATAACTTGTTTTTGTGTTGTCCAAGAACAACTCCTAGAGCCAAACTACTAGCATTGCACATCATTTCAAAAGGAAGATTCTAATTTGGAGAAATTATTATTGAGGCTGAAACAAGCTTCTCTTTGAGTGTTTTGAAAGCCATCATACAAGAGTCATCAAAAATAATTGTGCTCTCTTTCTCAAGAAGTCTACACAAAGGAATATCGATCTTGGAGAAATATTTAATAAACCATCTCTATAACCCGTCATGCTCAAGAATGCTCCTCACACCTTTTACCAAAATCGGGGGAGGTAATTTCTTGATCATTTTAATTTTAGTTGATCGACTTTGATACCCTCTCCAGAATTTTTGTGCCCAAGTACAATTCCTTCTTTCACCATAAACTGACACTTCTCCCCGTTGAGAACTAACTTTGAATCCACATACCTCTTCAACACTATTTCCAAATGCTTCAAAAATTCCTCAAAAAAATTCCCCATGACGGAGAAATCATCCATGAACACCTCCATAGATTCTTCTACCATATCTGCAAAGATTGATAGCATACAACGTTGAAATGTGGCTGGGGAATTACATAGCCCAAATGGGATTCACTTGAATGTGAAAGTGCCATAGTGGCATGTAAACGTTGTCTTTTCTTGGTCTTTAGGTGCAATGGAGATTTGGTTGTATGCGGAGTATCCATCAAGAAAGAAATACCACCCTTTTCCGGCAAGCCGATCAAGCATTTGATCAATAAAGGGAATGGGGAAATGATATTTTTCAGCCCATGAGTTGAGCTTCTGGTATTCCATGCACACACGACACCCGGTGACAGGTCTAGTGGCAACTAACTCAGCCTTGTCATTTGGAATCACCGTGATACCACCCTTCTTCGGAACACATTGCACCTGACTCACCCATTGACTATTCGTAATTGGAAAAATGACTCATGCATCCAACCATTTTATGATTTCTTTCTTAACCACTTCTTGCATCAGAGGATTTAATCTTCTTTGATGTTCAATACTTGGTTTGCAATCTTCCGTCAAGTTTATCTTGTGAGTGCATAGTCCGGTGAAATACCCATAATATCGACAATAGACCACCCTAAAGCCTTAATATGCCTCTTCAACACTATAATCAACAACTCCACTTGCCACTATTTGAGATCACTTGTAATAATTAACGAAATAGTATTGTTAGCCCCTAAGAAAACATATTTGAGATGAGGCAGAAGCTCCTTCCATTCTAATTTTGGTGGTTCAATGATGGATGGTTTCATCGGCGGTGCTTCTCGAATAGATAAACCGAGATCAAGTTTAGCATGGAAAGAATGATGTGATCCCATGCCTACAAGAGCAACTACAACCTCATCATAGTTGGTAATTTCATCTTGATCATAATTAAGTAACACTTGAGCCAAAGGTTCTCTACAATAGGCTGCAATTCTAACACTTGCAACTACTTCATCAATTTGATCTAGATGAGACACTACATGCATATCACTCGGGTATTTCATTAACTTGTGAATGTTGAAGCTCACTACTTCCTCGTTGACCCAAAATTTTAATTCATCTCTTTCCACATCAACCAAGGCCTTGCCCGTAGCCAAAAAATGGTCTACTAAGAATAACCGGCATTTCAACATCAATTTCAAAATCAAGCACAACAAAATCAGTAGGGAACACAAGTTTGTCAACTTTTACTAGCACATCATAAACCACCCCACCGGTTTCTTTATTGAACGATCCGCCATTAGAAGCCTCATGTTTTTTGGTTTTGGTCCATCAAGATCAAGGTTTTCAAATATCATCAATGGCATCAAATTTATGCTTGCACCAAGATCACATAAAGCTTTTGCAAAGGTACACTTACAAATAGTACATGGGATTGTGAAAGCTCCCGGGTCATCTCTCTTGAGAACATCATTCTTTTACATTACCACACTACATGTTTGCGGTAGCACAATAGTCTCACTATCTATCACCCTCTTCTTTGCCACCAAATCCTTTATGTATTTAGCATAACCCGACATTTCAGTTAAGGGATTCACCAATTGAATATTCACTTTCAAGTCTTTCAATATTTTCATAAACTTTTGAAATTTTGCATTGTAATTTTTCTTTCTTAACCTTTGCGGAAATGGAGGTGTGATCTTGATTGGAGATAATGTCGATGCATTCTCTACACCACTTTTTGGCACATTTGTCTTCAGAGCACTTTCTACTTCTTTCTCTTGCTCTTGATTCATTTTCTTGGGTGATTCATTATCGACAATCACTCTTTGATTCTCTGCTTTGTCTGGCCTTATTACTTCTTACAATAGCTTTCCACTTCTAGTCACAATGGCTGGAACATGGAATGAATTTCTTTGATCCCCATTTCCATTAGATGATTCACACTTATCATAATTAGCATACACATAAATGGTTAGCTGCCATATCTTTCTTCAAGTATTTTGATGGAAGATGCATGTGAAACCATAATCGTGGATAAGGCTGAAACATCACTCTTCATCTTTTGCAAAACCATGTCTGAACCTTCTACCTTGTCTAGAATTTTTGCCAGCAAATCATACGTGTGGGTATTCATCGATCCATGATGACATCCATATTCAATCTCTTCACCTTTTCCTATCAAAATCATTCTTCCAACCTTGATTTCCTGCAAGCTTAAAATGACTTGGCCGAAAACCCTCCGATCTTTCACCTTTTATGTACATCTCCTCATTATATCCACATCGTGATACTGCATTTATAAAGTTAAATCTGTCTCTGTGAACACGCTCAGATAATATTTCAACTATAGTAGTCAACCAAGCAATGCTTTTATCATGTTCTTGGTTTCTCTCCTCTTGTTCCTTAAGTGCTCCTAAATGTGGAAGTGATACATAGTCCTCACTCGTGTACAAAGCTTGCTCTACTTTTGTCATCTCATCAAGTAGCTTCGTCGCTTTCATGAATTACTGTCGAATGATGAACGAGGTGATCAATCAAACCCTTATTCAAGAAGTCAAGACTCTAATTAAAGTATTGCAACAACAGCTCATCTGGGAATCCATGTTTGGGACATTGGGACAAAACTTTGTTTCAACCGTATCCACATTTCATGCCATGGTTCCCTACTCTTTCTTTCAAAGTTTTGAATATTCCTTCTCAACTTCATAATTATGGATGGAGGAAAGAACCTTTCAAGGGACATTTCCCCCAATTCTTCCCATGAGGTAATAAACATTTTAGGCAACTTCATCAACCATCTAGTTACTTCCCCCTTTAAAGAGAAGGAAAAAAATCGCAACCTCATTGATTCTTGTGAGATGCCTTCAGTTGAGAAAGGTTTACACACACTTGCAATTCTTAGGAGGTGCTCAATAGGATCTTCATGCTCTAAACCTCCGAACAATCCTTCTGCATTGATGAGTTGTAACATTGCCTTTGTAATGACAAAGGTAACCCCCTAGTGCACCGGTGGTAGACAGATTGCTGCCACCTCCTTGGTGGTATGAGAAACCACCTCTTCTTCTCTTTTAACATAATTGTCTTGTCCATGACAACTACATTCATTACCATGGTGTGCATTCATCATCATACCTATCAAAAGTTCACCACAAGAAACTCAATCATAAGACCATTCAACTACAACACAAATTATTATGCAAATTACTTCTTCAACTAAATTCCTAACTACAATTCCTTGGCAACGACACCATTTTTTATGACGCTCAAATCACTCCTCAAAATGAATTAAAGAAATGAGCGGTCGTCGTCAATAAAACCACCCAATTAAGAGTAGGGATCGAATCCCATAAGGAATGGTATGAAGTTAAGAATTAAATTAGAGAATTAAAATGCAACTAATTCAAATGAAGTTGAGTTAACAATTAGGTGGAGAAGTCCACCAACTTTTATGACAATGTTTCAATCACCAAGATATCAATATATGAATAGTCAACAATTCACGAAATTAGCTAACTCAAGGGGTGTGGGGATCAAATGTTGATTCCAACTGGGGATTCATAGAATTACTCATTACGACTAATCAATCAAAAATAAGCTAGGTCATCATAATTGACACTAATCTTCTTTTGATCTCAAAGCATCCTTGCATAAAATCTCCTTTCAGTCTCATTTAATTGCCATTCAAAACAACCTAAGACTTTAGACCTGCAACTAATTACCCTAAACTACAGCTATCGAGCACCCTCACAAAATTAAAAGTTGAATTAAGTTGGCCACCTCAATTCGTAAATTAGTCACTTGATAATCAGTCAAATCTGTGATTGATGGTCATAAAACAAAGCAATTCAATGAACCCACTAGATTAAATTAACACCCAACTCCATAATCACACCCCAGGAGATTGGAGTTTTAGACACCCATCACAAAACGTAAATAAGTTATACCTTCCATGAAAGCAACCATGGGTAATATGAAATTAAGAAATTAAGGATAAACCCACTTTGGATTCAACTTCAATTCTCCAAAATTAAGTTTACAAAATGGAAATCTACTAACACAAAAGTGTTCTCCTTCAATGGGAATTGTTCTCTCTCTAAAATGTTTAGAAATTTTTCTTTATATTTTTCTTTTCCCTTTCTCTCTCCTCTGAGCTATTTATAGTTTCCCAAAACTTTTCCCAAAAGTAAGTTCTATGTCCCTTTCGGTGATATTAGCTCAGTTCGCCAACTACATTCGGTGAACCGCCCATTCTCCTCAGGTTTGCCTTTCTCTCGTTTCATGCTTCAGGTGTTTGGGGCTCATTAGGCAATCGTGTCTGAGCTCGCTCTTGTTAATTTGGGGATTCTCCGATTTCCTCTTCATATCGCCCTTTGAGCCAGCATTTTCTGTCAACACTGTCAACTTCGGTGATGTCCACTCACCTCGCCTTATGTCATTTGGCGGATCACCTTTCTTGCCTACCTTCGTCGATTGACCTTGAGGGTTGATTCAGTGCTCTGTCATTTTGGGTTCTCTTAGATAACTTCAGCGATTCTCCCTTCTCATTAGGAGAACTACAATGTGTAGTTTGCACTTCTTGTTGTGTTTTTGGCCCTTCTTTCCATGCAATTATCCTTGCCTTTATCCAATTTCCTTCATAGCTTAAAATGAACAATATTGTATTAGAATAGGACAAAGTTAGGCATTGAGGACACTAATTATTGAGCTAAATAGACCTTAAATGAGTACAAATCTACCACTCATCATGTATACTAACTCAAAGTTGGGCTCCCATCACTTGTATTTAGTTTAAGAATTTTAGCCTTATTTATTCACACATTGATTATAATGCATTTTTTGAAATTATATTTTACAAGATTAGTATAAATCATAAACAAATCTTTCACATAGGCATATCATATATATCATCATTATCTCAATAGCTTAAAATGGTTGCATCAGTTTTGGCCACAATATATCAAAATAATATATATATTTTCAACCATTTTATTTCTTTTCAAGCATTTATATGCTAAATATATTCTTATTCCACTATGGAATTCAAGCCTATTTTGATGCAAAACTTATGGCACCTTCATACATGTTACAAATCCAACTTATATGGATTTTATCATTATCATTAGATGACTTACTATTTATAGACCAACACACCAATTCATCTATGTATGAATGATCATGTCTAAACAAAAGTTATCTTACAATAGATACATCTTTTCATGAAAATTCATAACACATCAAGTGACACTATACCATGAAATTACATAATATTTCCACGAAGGCTTAAAACCTAATCATCACATTAGCAGTTTACTCAACTAATTATTGCTAAAATTGTCAAATTGTAAATATAACTACTATGTCAAATACATCAAAGATATATCTTGTGGGTGTTGAAGAAATAATTTGTATCTAAATTTTTTAAATATTATTGACTATTAATCATAATCCAAGTACCTCCACACTTTGAATGTTTTAAATGTCCTTTTCTAACTCGTCTGTACATTTAATTAACATCAATAGATCATCTTGTTGTCAAGTTTATTGTGTTTCAATACTATATCACAATGCATTCAATAAGAAGAAAAAGTTTTCAACCATTAATGAACGCAAAATGATCTAACAAAGATTATCATTTCTCTTAATTTCAAATTATTCTAATAACTTTCAAGTATAGATATTATCCATCAAACAAAAGAATTCATATATATCATCTCATAACTTTAAAATAAAATTCACATGATATCCATCAAACAAAAGAATTCATATATATCATCTCATAACTTTATGCAACACAATTATGTCATAATAATTTTCTTTGTCTCAAATAACAAATTTATAATAAGCATACCAAATATGTTATTCCAAAACTTATTTAAAATGCATTTCAAGATCATCACAAGTGAATTATTTATCCTAATATTTCCACGACCCAAAGTATAACCTAGGCATAACATGATGTATAGGACCCCGAGAGACCCTACACAAGCCACTTAGCATACATCATACAAGATAATTGAATTTAAAGAATTCAAAAGACAGTTTTATATAATAAAGAGTTTGACAAAAGCGGAAGTATAACATAAGTCTCAAAGCCATCTATTACATCATAAGGAAAGTGATTGGGACGTAACACATACATCACATACAAGTTTGAAACGAAAATGATATAAATAAATAAAAGAGTTCGGTCCTTGGAACATGAGGAATCACCAATCTTTGGAAGCTAAAAAGGATCAACTAGCCACAAGTGTGCGAAATGGGAGCATCAGATTCTACATTAGGGAAACAATGTAGGAACAAGAATGCATTAGTATATGGAATGTACTAAGTATGATAGAAATGCATAAGAGTTATGAAATCATGCTAAAAGGACTTTACATGACATGCAATGACGAAGCTAAATCATAAGGAAACATGTTAGAAAATATAAGTCGTAATCATGGTCAATGCAAGCTAAACATCTTTAAAATATATTTGAGATAATTTTAGAAAGTAACCTTAGTTCATTATTATGGGAAGTTTGCCAGTAACCGACATAGACCATGTGAGCTATAACATGGAATACAGTGTCTATCCCATACCTAAAAGAGATGTTCTTACTAGCCAAGGTAAGAATCATAAACTTAAGCTAAAGTGGATCCACTAGCTTATGTCTATCTAAGACAAACCTATGGTGGCACATAGTTATGGGACATGGGTAGTTGCCACTAGTTCTCTTGGTGCTAAGCATAAATCCCATGGAATAATCATTAATAATATTCATCTTGTTATACATAGAAAGGCACAATCAAGTAGTCAATCCAAACTAGAGCTCATTTAGAATAGCTCCTAAATCTTGATTCAATATTTAGTTGAGACAATATTTCAACCATATGAATCTTTCATATAAGAATAACCCTTCACAACAACAACATCGATGCTTTACCCTCAAGCAACCTCAAATTATTCATAACAACTTCATGAAAACATGCATATCTTCATAAATTCATAGTTCATGGGTTTATTATAAGATCATGGCTGAAAAACATAATTTAAGCATGGGAAAGTGCAATTTCTACTAAAAATCTTAGATTGACATCAAATAATGCATTAGAAGACTTAATTAACCGTAATTGGAAGAAATCCACATTCTTTGAATTGAAACCCTAATTTAATAATTTGAGAATTTATTAGGAACTTGAAATCTTTAGGGACCCCATGGAGGAAAATACTCCATGGGTGAATACACACATACCTTGATGCCAAAGCACAAGAAAAATGGAGGATTTGGAGACTTGAATGGAACCCTAGCTCTTCTTCTTCTTACTTAGACTTGAGAGAATTTGAGAGGATAGATTTGGTTAACTTTTGGGAATTTTAGGAGAATGAGTTCAAAAGGGATAATTTGGGGGTTTAAAATGTTTATATAGGACATAGGATAGAAGGTAAAATGACATAGTATTGAGTTAAAATAATTTGGAAAAGACCCAAGAGCCCCTTTAAAATAACTGACGGACGCCCATGGTGGGACCTAAGGTCCGTAGGTCTTTCTACAGGCCGTACTGGTCAACCGTAGATAGGTTACTGGGAACCTAAAATCCACCCTATTTTGAGGGATCCCATCTACGGTTTGTAGGTCTTCCTACGGTCCATACATGCCATCCGTAGAACCCAACTTTGACCCTCAACATTTCACTAAGTCTAAGACTCACCTACGAGACTTATCTACGACTTGTACAAGGGTTGACTGACCGTCCTAGTGAGCCGTAAAAAGGGTACTGGAACTTGAATATTGTAAAATTAATTTACCACTACCTACGGTTGCCATATACGACCCGTAGAAGTATGTATGGTTCGTAGATTGGACCCGTAGACACAGACACCAGCCCAAAATCTGCATTTTCCTTCCTTTCCAAATACGAGGTGTTACAATATATCCTCCTTGGGAACATTCGTCCTCGAATGGAACACAAGACATCATAAGGAGGGTAGGAAAAAGATCTAACAGCCCAACATGAATGCAATCAAATAAATGCACATATCCGAGTAGGAAAATCGACTCAAAGCTAAAGGATATCCTAAACATCATTTCATAAGGCCTATATGCAACTCATACTCAAATACACATATACATGCAGAAATCAATCAAGTTAACTCATTTTTTTCCCCTCAAAATTAAGTTTTAATGAATATGCATGCAAGAGGAAACATGGGAATAACTAAGACACGTGAAACCAAAAGAGTTAACCATGAGGAACTAAATACCTCAAGCTAGAGTAGGAACGGAGGGAAAAAGATGAGGCTAACGGGACATCATCGGCCTCGAATTTCCAAGTAGCACCCTCAACTAACTGATTCATCCAAAGAACCTTTACGAAAGTAATTTCTTTGTTTCTTAACTTCCGAACTTGTCGGTCTAGAATCTCAACCGAAACTTCTTCTTGAGAAAGACTATCCTTTATACCAAGACTCTCCAACAGTACTATAGATGTCGGATCACCAACACATTTCTTCAACAAGGAGACATGGAAAAACCGGATGCACCAATGCTAAGTCATTATGCAAATTAATTTCATAAGCAACTTTACCAATACGCCTCAAAATCTAATATGGGCCCACATAACGGGGACTAAGCTTTCCTTTCTTCCCAAATCTCATAACACCCTTCATGGGTGAAATTTTCAAATAGACCCAATCATTTACATCGAATTCAAGATCTCTTCTTCTAACATCAGCATATAACTTTTGTTAGCTTTGAGCCATTTTCAACCTTTCTCTAATAAGCCAAACTTTCTCCATAGCCTCATGTACCAACTCGGGGCCTATAAAAGGCCCCTCACCAAGTTCAAGCCAACCTATAGGAAATCTACACCTCCTACCATAAAGAGCCTCAAATGGAGCCATACTAATACTTGAATGATAGCTATTATTATACACAAACTCAGTCAAAGGTAAATGATCATCCCAATTACCCTTGAAGTCAATCACACAAGCTCTCAACATATCATCCAAAGTTTTGATAGTACACACTGCTTGCCCATCGATTTGAGGATGAAAGACTGTACTAAGCTTAACACGAGTACCAAGCCCTTTTTGAAAAGATTTCCAAAACTGAGAAATGAATTGGGTACCACGATCAGAGATAATGGATAGGGGAACTCAATGCAAACTAACCATCTCCCTTAGATACAACTTAGCATAGTCTTCCACCGAATAAGAAACCTTGATAGGAATGAAATGAGTCGACTTCGTCATACGATCTACTATAACCCAAATCAAGTCATGTTGCCGCCGGATGCAAGGTAAACCAACTATGAAGTCCGTATTCAAATCTTCCCACTTCCAAGTAGGAATACTAATATCTTTGGATAAACCTCCCGGCTTTTGATATTCAACTTTCACTTGTTGACAATTAGGACACTTAGCCACAAATTCCGCAATATCCTTCCTAATCCCATTCTACCAATAGACATCCCGCAAGTCACAGTATATCTTAGTGGCTCTCGAGTGAATGAAATATTGATAACTATGGGATTTTGATAAGATTCGCTCTTTCAGGTCCTTAATATTGGGAACACACAAGCGAACTTGATATCGAAGCATACTATATCCACCTTGAGAGAAAGCCTCAACAGACTTTTTAAGAACCGCTTCTTTTAACTCAATCAAGATCGGGTCAAGACCTTGGTTTTCTTTCACTTCCGCCACAAAAGACGATTATGAACCATTATGAACCATAACACTGCCTTTGGTGGAGTCAACCAACCGAAAACCAAATCGGTCCAACCTATGAACATCACGAACCAACTCCTTCTTATCTTTCCCAACATGAGCAACACTACCCATTGTTAGCCGACTAAGAGGATATGCCACTACATTCGCTTTGCCGGGGAGATAGAGGACACTCATGTCGTAATCTTTTAGTAACTTAAGCCATCTCCTTTGGTGAAGATTTAGATCCATTTGTTTGAACACATATTGCAAACTTTGGTGGTCGGTGAAGACATCAACATGGACACCATATAAGTAATGCCTCCAAATCTTTAAGGCAAACACAACTACCACTAGTTCTAAGTCATGGGTAGGATAGTTCTTTTCATGAATATTAAGTTGCCTTGAAGCATAGACAATGCCTTTCCCATTTTGCATAAGGACACATCCTAACCCAATTCCTGAAGCATCATAATAAACAACAAACCCATCAGATCCTTCTGATGAGGTCAATATCGGAGCAGAGGTAAGTCTATATTTCAATCCCTGAAAACTCTTCTCATAAGCTTCCGACCATAAGAATTTGACTTTCTTTTGGGTCAATGTTGTCAATGGAGAGGTAATCGAAGAAAATCCTTCCACAAACCTTCTATAGTAATCGGCTAAACTGAAGAAACTTCGAATATCTGAAGGGGATAGAGGTATAGGCCAACTCTTAACCGCATCCGTCTTCTTAGGATCTACCTCAATACCCGTTCTGGAGACAATGTGACCAAGCAAAGCTACAGACCTTAACCAAAACTCGCATTTACTAAACTTTGCAAAGAGTTGTTGGTCCTTGAGGACTTGCAACACAATCCTCAAATGATCGGTATGCTCATCCTCACTCCTTGAATAGATCAAGATATCATCAATAAACACAATCATGAACATATCAAAGTATCGTCTAAACACCCTATTCATCAAATCCATAAATTTGGCCGGAGTATTTGTCATCCGATGACATCACCAAAAAGAGAAAGTGACCATATCGAGTCTGAAAATCCATCTTCAGAATGTCATACTTGTCACGACCCAGGGGTAGCCCGTAGATGTAACAAGGCACATAGAACCCCTAAAGGCTTCATGTAAGCCACTTAGCATATCATAACATAAGCATAGAACAGTAAAGAGTAAAACACATTTCATAGTCTTAAGAAATGTTTCACAAAAGCAAAGCGGAAGTCTAGACTTGTCTCAATTAGCCATCTATTACAATCATTGAATCAAAATAGGGACAAAACCCTTACAACATAGTCCGCAAATGAAAGGCTAAAAAGGAACTACAAATGACTCATCCGTCCTCGAATCATGAGGACTCACCACAAGCTTGGAGAGTAGTCGATCCAAGCTTTGACCAATGAAGAACGCCTCAAGAACCGGACCCTACACTTTGTGGAAAATATAGAAAATATGGGTTAGTACAAAAATGCACTAAGTATGATAGCCATGCATAAAAACCTTGAAAACATGATAACAAGGGACATTTTAGTTGAATGCATGCAATTTGCTAATTTAAAGCATCATTTGACAGATAATGGAGAAGCATAAGTCATAAGCATAAACAATTCATAAACCATCATGTCATAAGAGGAACATATCATAAATACCCTTAAAGCATACTTGTGCAATGCATGATTAATAGAAAGGTACAACCAGATTATTTGGTGCTACAGGTGAAAGAATTCAAATAGATTTCAAATTATCTAAAGCCCATATCTGCAACAATGGTATTTGTCTTGTTAATGATTTTGTTATAACAAAAGATATTAACGAAGAAATTATTTTGGGAATTCCTTTTATTACCCAAATAAAACCTTATATTTCAGATCTGGATGCCATTCGCACAACCATTTTGGGAAAAAACATTTTCTTCCCCTTTATCAAAGTTATTTCTCCTGAAGAAAGATTTCATTTACAAAGTAAAACTGTTTTCAAAATCAATTTGATTTCTCAACAAATCTCATTTTTAAAAAATGATATTAAAATTAAGAA
>JAJONR010009955.1:0-20283 GCA_029582245.1 Solanum etuberosum
AAACAACTCAATTTATTTAAGAATACAATAATAACTCAGTTTGTATGCAAGGATACAAAATAACTTTGTTTGTATATGAAAATACAAAATAAACTTTGTGTATATAAGAATACAAAATATCTCTGTGGGAGTTTCTCTAACCGAGATATAAGTGTGGGTGCCACTCATGATAAATATAAGTTGGGGTTGAATTCGTTGGTTCGCTCACCTAGGAGGTTAAGTGTGGGTGCCACTCATGACTCGTTTAGGGTCGTGACAATTATATATGTTGGGCCTATAATTTTTTTAAATTTAATGGTTCAGTGTTAAGAACGTATAGGTCAAACGAATCAAATTTAAATCTTAGATGCATTTTTTCGTAATAGTTCACCCATCCTTCCGAAATCCTGGATACGCCTCTGCATAACTCAATCGTCAAGGATACATAAGGTGTCTCATTTTTGTTTCTCAAAACAGTGTTACCACATTTTTCAGATTCCCATGAACAATAGTATGATGAATGAGGATGAATGCATCACAACACATACAATACAGAGACATATTCAAATCAATATAAGTCTAAAGAGTCCAAATTCCCCAAACTCAATAAACCATGGTTTACCCACTCAAATGGCGAAATAGTGAAAGAATTCATTTGAAATACGCAAGAATTAAGGTGTTGCTACTGATCGAACGAGAATTCTCCATCACATTCTTAATTATATTTAGTTTTCACATACAAGAAATCTAAAAATTACATATTTGATTGGAAAACTAAAAGATTATTTTTTCGAGACGGTGAAAACTGAAAACTAAAAAATAATGGATGAGAAAAGGGAAAGTACATCTTTTTTTATCTTATGCATGTATCATGTATGGTTCCTTTCTTGAATTTTATATCCCCTTGACTACACTTTAATTTGTGGTTGTAGTCCCTTTTCTAAATTATGTATTTGTGTTGTATATTGAATAAAATTTTAGTGCTTTGATTATAAGTGATCATTGAAGATTATATTCTCAAAAGTAAAAAAAAAAAAATGAATAGAGAAGAAAACAGAAAAGAAAAAGGAAATTGATGCATCAATCACTTTTATCTTATGTATTATATATATTTTCTCTTTCGGTACGACGAATTTTCATTTTTACTCTTAACTAAAGGTCTCAATTCAAATTTTTGATATGAAAAAAATCTTTTTAAGAAAATATCTTCTCCTTAAATAGGTCTTACATAATATGAATTCAAATATAGAATCAAACAACGTACAGGAAACCAAAGAAGAAAAAATTAAAAGAAATTTGAAATTTTAATTTATTGTTGAAGTGAACCCCTTTTTTTCACCTCAACCAAAAAACAAGTTACTGTAACAGTCAAACTTTAATGTAACGGTCAAACAATAATGGAAGTGCACATATACATGTCAAACTTTATTATAACGGTCATTCGTATTTAAAAAATGGTATTTTGATATGTATTTTCGTTGAAGTTTGACATAATATGATTTGAATAAAAATCAATAAATATATGATTTGAGTTGGAAATCATGAGATATTTGTGTGGTTGAAAATCTTTTTTATTTTTATTTTCCATTCGGTGTGTAAAGCCCCACATTAAGCGGTCCTTGACAAAGGTAACTCCATATCCAAGGGGATTCAAACTCGAATGAGTTTTTACCACTTGACCACCCCTTGTTGATAGTTGAAGGGATAACAAACTATTGATTTGGAGTGGATAACTCATACATAGATAGTACATTTTTGTTTTTTAGAATCTTTATACATCCCGTGACTAAACTAACTTTATGATGCATGATTAAAATGTTATGATAATAATATATTTCTCTATAAATAGTTGAGTGTGAGAACCCTTTGTTTTTCACCTCAAACAAATAATTACAAGTAT
Source organism: Solanum etuberosum (assembly GCA_029582245.1). NCBI lineage: Eukaryota > Viridiplantae > Streptophyta > Magnoliopsida > Solanales > Solanaceae > Solanum > Solanum etuberosum. Next base: position 1,880 of record JAJONR010009955.1, read on the forward strand.
AATATAATATAATTAATTATGGCATTAAAAGTTGTATTTGTTTTGTTCCTTGCAATGCTTTTGTTTAGGAAGAATAATGGTGAGTTGTATTATGGCATTAAAAGTTGTGTCGTCTATGACACTATGCTACATGTACTAAGCTACTAATTAAATACTTTTGTGGTTGTTTTGATTTTCTAAATTATGTAATCGTTATGAGTGTTGGTTGAAGAAAAATCTAGTGTTTTCTATTAATTATTGTTATACAATTCCTAAGAGATGTTTTTCATTTATAAACATAATGCCACACATAGATATATGGTATATATATTTGTCCTAATCGTGACTTCTTCTATCACAAGAACTCAACACGATAAAAAGAAGAAATTTTCATAAGATGAAGTAGAAATTTGATAAAACAAAACATTCTTCAACGTTGAAGAAGTTTTGCGGCCATAATTAAAGTAAGAAGAAAAATCAAATTTTTAACCTTATGTGTTTTGAATTTTATAACGACTATTTCAAGTGTTAATTATTGAGTTTTAAATTTAATATTTTTACATATTTAATAAGTTTCTTAATACAAATACACTACTTAAACAAAAATTACTCGATCAAATCCGTCGTTCATCAGACTTCTAGCTCCGCCCTTGAAAATTATGTCTATAATCTGTCAAATATTTCTATTATTTTATGATATTATTTGGTTTCTGTTTTACTTTTTGAGAGTGGACCACTATAGTACTACGTAGTACATTTTTGGTTTTATTGTTCCTTTCTTATAAAAATATTCTTTGTACATAAAGCTGCACAGATCAAACGTACTAGCTAGGAAATTAAATTCTTATAGTATATTGTTTTAATCATAAGAAGAAGAAATTCTCATAAGATGAAGATAAAACAAAATATTGTTCAACGTTGAAGAAGGTTTGCAGCCATTATTAAGGTTAGAAGCGAAATCGAAATTTTAATCTTAATAAATTTTGAATTTTATAACGATGATTTCAAGTGTTAATTATTGAGTTCTAAGCTTAATATATGTATATATTTAATAAGCTTATTAATACTTGAGCAAAAGTTACTCGGTCAAATCCGTCACCAGACTTCTAGCTTCACCCTTGATTAAGGTGATTAATTCAGAAGTGAATTTATATCTATATATAATATACAGCTAGATGTAGGAGAAGTGATGTGGCATGCTTCTAAAGTCAAGAATGATATTTATCTTCTTTTTTTCTTCAAATTTTTGACATTTTTTCTATTCATATAATATATTAATAAATCTAAAATTATTTCTTAATTACATTCTCTTAATCATCCTATCTTTTTTCAGTTTAGAAACTCAAAAGTCATAATAATTAATTTAGTGATTAGTGATCTTTGTCAATTTATTTGATTTTTTATTCTATTTTTCACCTAAGAATTTATTGTCTTTCTTCCAAATAAAAGAATAAAATTTATAAACATAGTGAGAAAATAATGCTTGTAAAAGAGAATATACAAAATGGTGAGAATATAAATTACGTGCAAACTTAGAGAAACTATCAAAAACAAGCTTATCAATTTTAAGAACATAGGTAAAAGGTTTATTTCTTCTTCCCATTCTTTCACTTTGAGAAATTATGAATTTATATGATTTTTTTTTACATGTAATAGTCTCATAGATAAATAAAATGTTCTTTTTATTTCCAAATTATTTGAGTTCGATATCTATATATTAAGATAATCATGATTATCATTTACTTTGGGTGCTTATACTTGTAACAACACAATAAATAAATTATGACTTCTTGATACTATCACATAGATAATGTCAAAGTCTAAATTATGAACTTACATTATAAATTGTTTTTAAAAGACTAACGGATTATCATTTACTTCATAAATTCTGTGTCAAGTTAATTAAAATCAAACTAACGGATTAAAATAGAAAGAGTAACAATTATGATTGAATGACTTAAAATTGAACTTTTTATGCTTAACAAATACATAAAAGAAGAATGACACTTTATAATTGCGAAGCGCGAATATATTCACTAGTTTCTGATACAATTCGTTGGAAATTATGTCTATAATCCGTCAAATTTTTCAATTGTTTTATAATATATTCGTTGAAAATTATGTCTATAATCCGTCAAATATTTAGATTGTTTTATAATATATTCGTTGGAAATTATGTCTATAATCCGTCAAACTTGATTTCTGTTTTACTTTTTTCACAGTGGACCACTAATGCATATATAGCACATTTTTGGTTTTAAGATGAGTCCGAATTTTTATTAAGATGAGTCTTAACTATAAAAAAGTAAACACATAGTAATATTTTTTATTTTTTAAAAAAAAATTACCGTTTTTCCTTTCCGATAATTACCCGGGTTAAAAACACATAGTATAATGAGTAAAGTGATCTGGGCAGGATTCATTTTCACAAATCAGGATTTCTTCCTCATTTCACTATTTTTGGACTTTGGGAACTCGGTTTAGGCGATTTCAATAGGGTTTTTCGAGATTGAATTTTTGGGTAAGTAATTTTGACTCCAAACCTTCATTACCCATTGATTATTTCATGATTATATCATCTAATCATTGATTTTGAATTCAAACTTTATGGATTTTCTCAAAAACTTAAATTTTAAGAAAATTTGTAATTTAAGCTTGATTTCAACTCGTTTTTTCATGTGATACTTTTACTTTTCTATAGGGATTGTATAGAGGTTCTCCATTACATTTTTTTTTAAATTTTATATCGTTTTTACATATAAGAGATCTGGAAAAAAATCTACAAAAAAATGTTTCATTAATTCAAATTATAAATAATCAATGAAGATTATTTTCTTGAGATGACGAAAGTAAAAAATAATTGAGGAGAGAAGAAAATAGAAAAAAGAAAGGCAAATAGCAAGTACAATAATACTGTCACGACCCAAAAATGGACGTGATGAAACTTATCCATTCCCACCAAGATAAGTCAGTCTCAATCCAACAAAAACGAAAGAAATGCGAAAATACAGTAAAACAAGAACAAGACAAAGGAGGAAAACTTATTCATTCTAATCAATACCTCAAACCTGATTGTCACGTGTACAAGCCACTAATGAAAATACGTAATTCAAAAGGTAAATACAAGTCTCAATCTTTGTTTCTCAAGTAGAACAAAGCTTAAAGAAAAGGAAAAGATTGAGGGCCCGCCAGGATGGCAAGCAGCTACCTCTCAAGTCCTTCAACGAGCCTCGACAGTCAGGAGAAGGAGAAGAAGAATATCACACGGGTCCAGGCTCGGAACCTACACAAGTGTAGAAGTAAGGAGTGAGTAAGAACAACACGGTACCCAACAAGCAACCTACTAAACAAAGCAACTAGCTAAAAAATGAATACCCCTGACATTCCAATCGAACCTCCTCAAACTACAACCTGCACATAAGTCAGCCAACTTAGCAATTCTACAATACACGGCTCACAAGGCCCAATATTCACAGTCCAATAGTCACAATTCAACAATCAAACGAATCAAATATGTCAATCTCAAAATCAAATAGTTCAATCCCACGCAACAAGTATATCAATTAATAAAAATTTCAATATAAAATCAAACACCAAATTAGAAACAAAGAGAAACAAAAGTAAAAGAAATTTGAAAGTTTATTGTTGAAGTGAACTCTTGTACATATATATATTTGATTTGTTTTTATTACTTGTTGAGAGTGGACAGCTAGCTCATACATAGTACATTTTTGTTTTTTTTATCTTTATGTATTGTTTTGTTTCTTATTAATATCTTAGATATGTCCTGGCTAAAGTTTAATAATCATAAATGATAAAAATTTGTTGTTAAACTTGAAAGAAATAATTGAAAGTTGAGGAAATAGTGTTTGAACATGAATTTAATTTAGATTATTTTTTTCTTGAAATTTTGTGAGTGGAGATTATTATTTTCACTAAAGAGAAGTCTGGAATATAAAGAAGTAAACACATAAAGAACTCACGAACAGTTTATACATATATATACATATAGTACTAACTAGTCAAACCTACTTATGTACATAGTGTATTTAAATTTTTTTAATAAAAGTACATGGTATATATATGAGGTCTGAAAATAACATAAGAGTAATTTGAAAAGATTATTTTTATTTATTTAAATTATACAAGTGACTATAGAGAAGAAAAGGAAAAGAGCAAATACAATCCCATGACTAACCTAATTACCATTCATGATTAAAACATTATTGTTGAAAGGGGATTGATTCCTCTATAAATAGTTGAGTGTGAGGACCTTTTTTTTTCACCTCAACTAAATAACAAGTATCATATAATATAATTAATTATGGCATTGAAAGTTATATTGATTTTGTTCTTTGCAATGCTTTTGTTAACAAATGAGAACAATGGTGAGATGATCAAAGGAGAGGATGGACAATGTTTAGCAAGATGTATTGCTGGTTGCTTCTTAAACCCTATTTGCACTACTCTTGTATGCCCTGGCATTTGCAGTGAGAAGGTTCAAACTCGAAATAATCGCATTTGTAATGTTGGATGTTCTCTTGGTCATTGTTACAAATATCTCATCAACACATATGGTATAGTAATAAACATGATTATGTTATAACATTTTTATGTATAGACAGACTAACAATTCAATAAAAACAATTAGAACCCTTGAATATATATTTAGACCTAATTAATTACTCATTAATTTTGCAGATCATGAGAAGTTTGGAAGTTGCATGACAAGTTGCAATGAGAATTATTGTGTTGATGGCAATAATATTGCTCTACCAAAAGCTTAAGAAGAAGTTATGACCACAAAGTATATTGTGTTATCTATGACACTATGCTATGTACTAAGCTGCTAATAAAATACCTTTCTGGTATTACCAAAAAAAAGACATACTTTTGTGGTTGTAATTTTCTAAATTATGTAATCGTTATGTGTTTTGATTGAATAAAAGTTTAGTGCTTCCTGTTAATTACTTTTTAGATATTCTTTTATCTTCCCCTAGTTGATGAACACCTTTCATCTTTCCTAGTTCATGAACATATTAAACTAAAATGATACATCTGTATAAATTAATTTTTCTATATATGTATCAATCTTTTTTATTTTATTTAGTTGAAAGGCCCAAAGACCAACTTTTATTAATTGTTCTTTTAATTATCACATTATGATTAAGTTTTTGATATATTTAAATATGTAATTAAATATTAAATGGTGTTAGTCACTTTTTCTTGTTTTACTTCCATATTTATCGAAATGATTGAATTTTAAGCTGACTTGTGATAAGATTTGATACTTAATCCTTTTAATCGAGCATTTAGTGTAGCCATATCTTTCTTACACATCTAGCTTTCCAAATTTCCCAACAAACCATAATGGTGAATTGTCTAACTTTGAGGGATTCTACAAAAAAAGCATCTAGATGCTAAATTTTGCTTGAATTTGGGAAGGATGTCATCAAAAGGTAACTTATTTTTCAGGAGCTTCCACAAAAGAAAGGAAATCTTAAATGGTATAAACTTATTCCAAATTCTCATAAGTAAAGGGGGCTTTTCTTTTCTCTGTTTATATTCTTAACTTGTGTTTAGGAGTTCTCTTGCTGAGTACCGTGTGGTTTGGTACTCACCCCCTTGCTTCTACATCTGTGTAGGTTACGAGTCCGGATCTTCATGATACTCTCTCTTCTCTCCTTAGTTGAGGCTTCGTGTGGAAAGTTGTGAGATAGTTGATTGTCATCTCAGTGGACCCTCTTCCTCCTATTTATGATTTTGTTCTACTTCAGAGACAACATCATTTGAAACTTACGTATTTTCTTTCAAATCTATTGTAATACATTAGAGACTTGTGCACGTGACAATCAGGTTTTGGGGATTTAGTTAAGTTGACTTGTTATCTGCATTAGTATTAGTTAGTAAACTTCTAATTTTATTTTATTTCCGCTTTATCGTAATGGTTGGGTTTGAGGTTGACTTGTCTTGGTAAGATAGGATGAGTGTCATCACATCTATTTTTGGATCGTGACAATATATAGTTTATTTTTATTATCTTCGCCATTGATCGAACAAGGATTTTTAACCACGTAGGACACATTATCTGGTAGGTTATCACATAAGATGAGTGTGTTATTTGTTTAACTTTATACAAGTTTAAGTAGCTACTTGTACACACGTAAAATTAGAGGACATAAATGTGAAAAATAAGACCAGGTTAAAAGACATATTTATGTATTATGTCAAAAATAATAATAATTAAAATTGTATTGTGTTGAAGTGAATTTTTGTACGATATACTTGGTTTGTTTTGAATTACTCATACATAGTACATTTTTGTTTTTTATATCTTATTCATGTATTGTTCCTTTATTAGAATCTTATATATCCCTTGACTAACCTAATTATCATTCATGATTAAAACAGTATTGTTGAGAGAGGATTCCCCTATAAGTTGTTGAGTGTGAGGACCTTTTTATTAAGACGTACGCTCAATCATTATTCTTAATTGGAGGTCTCGATTATAATCCTAATTGGTATGAAAAAAATCTTATTAAAGAAGTCTTTTCTCTTTATAGAGGCTTTACGCGACACAAATTCAAATTAATCAACGTCATCCTAATATGAATATATATCATACACCGAATTGAAAATCAAAGAAAAAAATGAAAAAACAATAAAATTAGTTAAAGAAATTTGAAATTTTATTATTGAAGTGATCTATTGTACATATTTGGTTTGTTTTGAATTGCTTGTCTCGAGTGGATAACTCATACATAGTACATTTTTGTTTTCATCTTATACATGTATTGTTCCCATGACTAACCTTACCATGTATGATTAAAACGTTATGATACTATTTACCCTTAATGTAAAAGTTTTCTACGTGAATTCAAATTTGATATTTACCAGAAATAAGTTTAATTAATATGAACAAGGAACATGACTTTATTTTTTCCGCTCAGTATTTGATAGTCGTATAGAAAGACTTAATTAAATTTGAATTAAATGCACCCTTTGGACAAAGATGTCACAACTTATTATCATAATATATATAATTGAAGAGAGAAGAAAAAGAAAAGAAAAGGCAAAGAACAAGTACAATAATACATCAAAAGAGGAATCTTAGGACCATTGATGCTTCATCACTTTTATCTTATGTATTATATTGATCTAGATTTAAATTATCTTATTTATTATAACACAAATACAAATTAATCGAGATTCCTTTATAGATATTTATTCTCTATTCAGAAAAGAAATCTTCACAAGAATTTTGAATTTTTATCTTTAAAATCTTTTTTATATTTCAACACATATGTTTCACATGTTCACACAACTTATGTGTTTCCTCTATAAATAGATGTTTATGAAAACCTTATTTTCACATCAATCAAATAACATATTATTAGCAATTAGAACCCTTAAATATATATTTAGACCTAATTAATAACTCATTAATTTTGCAGATCATGAGAAGTTTGGAAGTTGCATGACAAGTTGCAATGAGGATTATTGTGTTGATGGCAATAATATTGCTCTACCAAAAGCTTAAAAAGAAGGATTAAAAAAAAATAATGACCACAAAGTATATTGTGTTACCTATGACACTATGCTGTGTACTAAGCTACTAATTAAATATTTTTGTGGTTGTAATTTTCTAAATTATGTAATCGTTATGTGTTCTAGTTGAATAAAAGTCTATTAATTACTTTTTGGTACATCTTTTTAAATATTATTTTATCTTCCCTAGTTGATGAACAACTTTCATCTTTCCTAGTTCATGAACATATATATTAAACTAAAATGATACATCTATATTAATTAAATTTTTTTCTATATATGTATCAATCTTTTTTATTTTATTTAGTTGAAAGGCCCAAAGACCAACTTTTACTAGAAAACATAACTAAATAATTTTTAATTTTATGTCATTTTTTATATACAATAAGTCTGAAAACAATATATGAAAATTTGAAAAAAAAATCATTTTTATTTAAATTATTAGTAACTATAGAAAATTATTTTTTTCGAGATGACGAAAATGAAAAATAATTAAGGAGAGAAAAAACTAGAAAAGAAAAAGGAAAGAGCAAACACAATTGACAATATAGTCAAAAGAGGAATATTTCTTAGGACAAGTAATACATCATCACCTTTATCTTATGTATTATATTGCCCCTCTCTAATTAGAATTTACGTTCATTTTTTATTCTTAATAAGATGTGTCTATTTGAGGCTTTGATAAAAAAAAAAATTAATAAAGGGGTGTTTTTCTTTCAAGTAGATCTTAAACAATACAAATTTAAATTCATCAAGTTCCTAATACAGATATATCAAACATATGAGAATTTTTATATAGTTGTAACACCCCGCTATTTGAAAGAATTAGAATTAGAAAGAAATCATTTTTTGGAAATAATTAAATTTGGAAATATTGGCAAGTACGCTAAGTATGAGTTTTGGGTCAACTTCAAAGGACCATAACTCTCAGCACAGGATGAGTTAGGTGATCTACAAGATATCAAATGAAAGATCTTTGAATTATCTTTCCAACGCCACCAAGTTTGCTAATTTTTGAGTTTGTATGAGGGAGGTATGCCCGTTTGAAGTCGGATTGTCTGAATAAGGAAAGTCAACCGGATTTTAGAAGGGTATTTTGGTCTTTTCATTACCCAATTAATTAAATTCATTTTTAGTAATTTAATTGGGGTCTAAACTGATTTGGTTCAGTTTACGCTTCACAAAATTACGCAAGGGTTTTGAGAGAAGAGAAAAGAAGAGAAAGAGCCAAAGTTCGTCGCGTTCTTGAGTTTCGCTTGCGGTTTTCGCCAAGGGTTAATCCCTACGAGGTATGTGAGATCACATAGCGTTGGGTTAGTTTACCCACGCGCCAATCATGTTTAATTCAGCGTATTTACGTTCTTGAAAGTAGAGAAATTGAGTTCTGGATGGATTTTGTTGAAGTTTCTATTGGGTTCTTGATTGTTGAGTTTTGGAGGAGTTCTTGAGATGATTTGATGAGATTTAAGTTTGTTTTTGAGTAGATTCTTGTATACTTTGGTTGGGTATTCGAATCTAAGTGTTTGGGGAAGAAACCAATCTAATCTAGACGAATTAGGGTCGAAAAACAAATAAGAAAATTCGTCCAATTTTCTGGGAAAAAGGGTGGGGCGCCGCGCCACTCAGAGCGCCCCACATCAGATTCTGTAGTATGGGTCCTGGGGTACCACGCCACTCAGTGCACCCCAACCCAGGTTCTGTAGTTTGCACTCTGGCGCCAGGTGCCACTCAGTACGCCAGGGTCGCCAGGTCCTCTACCCTTTCCCACTTCTTTCCGTTTGAGTTCCCCCGAATCGTACCTATGTTTTCTAGTTGATTTCTACACTCTAAGGTACGTATAAACATCGAGAGATCATCCATAACATGAGATCATAACCTTGAATCCATAAATTCAAATTCAAGGAAAGTTAAGAGCCAAGTCTAGAGAGTTCTTAGAGGCTTTCCAAAAGTCCTTTACAAATGTTTTAAACTTGTTTTAAAGACTTGAGCATTGAACTGAGTAAGAGTAAGAGTGAAGTTCTTTCTTCAAAAGATTATATGGGAACTAAGTATTCTCAAGAGTTAAAATGTTTTCATATTTAAACAAGAGAGGAAACACCGATTTCCAAGAGAGCTTTCGAGCTAGTTTTTGAGTAATAATCTCAAACCACAGAAAGAGTTATGTTTTTAAACATATGAGCTAGTTACATTTTGTGAGTAGTATTGAGCACCGATTTGGGGACGAGTTTGAGTTCAGATAATTCAAAGTCTCCATAAACCGTGTAGCCAACATGGGTAGAAAAGGGTCATACTTTTTAGATGATTCCTTAATTATTTTAGCATAGACTAGTGGATCTACTTAGTGAGTTAGGTTCTATACCCCTGGCAATGTATAGGATGACCCTGGTAGCGTGAGGTAAAACGTTGTACCATCACATAGCTCATAGTGATGGTTGTCAGTTAGAGAAACTCCCACAGAGATATTTTTGTATTCTTATATACACAGAGTTACTTGTATTTTCATATACAAACTTTGTTATTGTGTGTTTTTCAATACACCGAGTTGCTAGTTACATGTTTTAAAGCTTTTCTTTATATTGCATCCTTATTACTGCTCTATATTGAAATGAGTTGAGTTGAGTTGAGTTGAGAAGAGGTAAGTATTCCTTTCAGATTTCATTTCAAGCTTATGTCTTGTTTTAGTATTCCCCTCGCATGCTCGTACATTCAATGTATTGACGCCATTTGGCCTGCATCTTTTATGATGCAGATACAAGTAACCAGGATCAGCATCCAGTGCTTCGTTGATCCAGTTGAGCATTCAGAGTCTTTTGGTGAGCCTCCTTGCTTTTCGGAGGATCCCTTCTTATATTGTTTTAGTATTTCAGTTGTTAGGATGATCGGGGGTCTTGTCCCGACATCCCTCATAGTTTTAGAGGCTTCATAGACAGATAGATATAGTTCTTTAGTCTTGCATTTCAGTTGTTTTGTTATAAGACTTGAGTTGCCACTGTGGCTAAGTTGAATGTTATTTCTAAAACATTCTCAGTTTATCTATTCAAACAATTTATTTAGATTGTATTTAAGTACATTTTCCATTGAGTAAGTCTTCCGCTGAGAGTCTAGCCAGGCCAAGGATTCGCTTGGGGCCAGCAATGTTTCTCGAATGTCAGTCCCGCCCAGGGTGTAGGCTCGGGATGTGACAATAGTTTAATTGATTGACAGCCTAAATTTCCACTTTATTGGTGAGGATTCGATCCTTCTTAATGTAATTTCCTCCCCCCATTTCAAGAAGAAAAAGAAGATATCAAACACCTCAAAAAAATAAAAATAAAAATAAAAGAAATTCGAAAGCAAAACATAACGGTGGTGACATTTAAAAGAAAAAAAAATGTAAAATGACCTATTTTAAATAATTCACGGATATACTTGACCATTTTCCCTACTTCGAAAATTGTTTTTTTTTTCCTTTTTTCTGTATTAATAACAAACAACAAACATATAAGAGTTAATGGATGGATAGAATTCCTACATTTTTAGTTAAAGATCACAAGCTTGAGCCGTTAATATGAAAAATCAAACAAAACTTGTTATGATTTCCTCTTAAATGAGTATTGCTTGACACGCAACGACAGATCTATAGCGTAGTGGGGAGGTTCACCGAACTTTCTCGATAAAAATTACACAATATCTGTAAGGTATAATTATAGAGTTAATTTGAACTTCTTGAATATAAGATTAAGGTTGACTTAAAGATTGAGGGATTTAAAATACACCTTGAGGTTCCAAATTCAAATTATAGACACTACATTTTTAGTTAAAGATCTCGATTTCAAGCCGTTAATTAATATGAAAAAATAAAAAATAACTTGTTAGGAGGTGATCTCCTCTTAATTAAATGGGTCTTACTCAACATGCAACGGCAGATCTATGAGGCAGTGGGAGGTTCACCAAACTTTATCAACAAAAAATACACGATATCGGTAAGGTATGATTATAGAGTTTGAATCTTTTAAATATAAAATTAAAGGATGATTTAATACGTTGACGGGTTTAAAATACACCTTGACATTCCAAATTCAAAATCCTTGGCACTACATTTTTATTTTTCAAATACCTTAATAAAAATGTTGGATCAATCACTGTCCACGAATCAAAAAAATATCTTGGTTTGTTTTTACTTGTTGAGAGTGAATCACAAATGCATAATACATTTTTGTTTTCATTGAATGTATGGTTTCCTTTTTTAGAAAATATTCTTTGAATTATGTTCATCACAAATTCTTGTGACTAAAGGTGTACGGATCAACCTATTGAAAATTAAATTCAATAGCCATGCATGATTAAAATGTGTTTCATTTAGAAGTTTTACTAAGGGAATTTCAAACAATAAAAAAGTAAACACACGAAAAAATTTGTAATAAAACGATTTTTTACCTATTTATGTACATATATAGTGTATTTTTAAAGTGAAAAAGTCTCAAATGACACCTCTAGGACAAGGATATCTTCGACATTGATCAAACAATAATTTTTAACCACGTAGAACGTGTGTGTTTATTTGTTTAACTTTATACAAGTTTAACTGACTACTTGTACACACACAAAGTTGGAGAACAGAAATGTGAAGAATGAGGTCAGGTTAAAAAACATATTCATGTATTATGAGAAGTGAATTCTTGTACATATATACTTGGTTTGTTTTGAATTACTCATACATAGTACATTTTTATTTTTTTATCTTATTCATGTATTGTTACTTGTCCCATGACTAACCTAATTACCATTCATGATTAAAACATTATTGTTGAGAGGGGATTGATTCCTCTATAAATAGTTGAGTGTGAAGGCCTTTTTTTTTACACCTCAACCAAATAACAAGTATCATATAATATAATATATTTAATTATGGCATTGAAAGTTATATTGATTTTGTTCTTTGCAATGCTTTTATTTACAAATGAGAATAATGGTGAGATGATCAAAAGAGAGGATGGAGAATGTTTATCACTATGTATTGCTGGTTGCTTCCTAAACCCTATTTGCAGCACTATTATATGTCCTGATTATTGCAGTCAGAGGGACGTTCGATCCTATAACACTATAACATAGACCAATTAAATGAAACTTCAAAGACTGGAAAGCTTACAACACAGGTAATAGAGCGAAGCCTTAGGCTGATAAACTGATTGAAGGCAGACCAAGAGCATTACCTACGAGCATTTGTAACGTTGGATGTTCTCTTGGTCATTGTTACAAATATCTCATCAATAACTATGTATAGTAATAAACAAGATTATATTATAACGTTTTTATGTAAAGACAGACTAACAATTCAATAAAAATAATTAGAACCCTTAAATATATAATTAATTACTCATTCATTTTGCAGATCATGAGAAGTTTGGAAGTTGCATGACAAGTTGCAATGAGAATTATTGTGTTGATGGCAATACTATTGCTCTACCAAAAGCTTAAGAAGAAGTTATGACCACAAAGTATATTGTGTTATCTATGACACTATGCTATGTGTAATAAGCTACTAACTAAATATTTTTGTGGTTGTAATTTTCTAAAATTATGTAATCGTTATGTGTTTTGATTGAATAAAAGTTTAGTGCTTCTCCTGTTAATTACTTTTTGGTAGATTTTTTTAGATATTATTTTATCTTCCCTAGTTGATGAACAACTTTTATGTTTCCTAGTTCATCAACATATTAAACTAAAATGATACATCTATACTAATTAATTTTTCTATATATGTATCAATCTTTTCTATTTTATTTAGTTGAAAGGCCCAAAGACCAACTATTTATTAAAAACATAAGAAAAAAAAATCCTTTATTAAGGATATTATTTTATTCTGTTTTCATTTATGAAAGGTCAAATCGATCAACATTATAAGTATTGCGATATAAAGAGCTTTATTCGAAGAAATAGAAGGACCATGGCCAAAACAAAACTTAATTATAGTTTTGATTCTTAAATTATTGCAAGCATAAAAAAAATTAGGAACTTTTTCAATTTTTAAACGCAAAACATAAAATAAATACTAGAAAATTTATAAACATATTACATATGTGTCCAAAGATTTTCTCCTCACAAGGGGTGATGGGTTGGGGAAATCGAGTGGGTTGGAGGAGACGATAACCATATTATGTTTTTCCTACTTTCATTAGCAAAATTATTTTTTTTATTTTTCAGAACCGAGGTCATATACAAAAGGTGGCCTCAGTTAAACGACTTCCCACTTTTAAGATAGTATAAAATAGATAGAAATAGATAGATAAATATATAAAATAATAATGATAATAATAATAATAATATATGCATATATCAGCTCGAAAAATTATAATGTATCGATTCAAATTTAATCTAATTTCTATGTAAATATCATACACTAAATGTTAAAAAAATAAAAATTAACATATAGCCAGAAAAGTTTTTATTATTTATAGGTCCTCCTTCGATCTTATCTATCGACTCACATATTTAACACATGTTTCTGATAATTAGGACCACAACATTTATTTGTATTTTGTCATCAAGTATCTCGTGACTATATGACTTGAATTAATATTTAAAACATAAATTTCACTTAAGAAAAAATTGAAGATATTGTGTTTATGATTAATTTCAGGTTGGTATGATGATAAAAAACAATTAAGATTAAAAAATATATTCAAAATTTCCAATTTAACCACCACAAAGAGATTCATATAGAAAAAAAAAATCCTCTCAATGTTTCGAGTCTTTTGATATATAATTTACTCAAAAAGATTGACACTTGCGATACATCAATTTTATTTTATTTTTTAAAAAAAAAGGAAGAAGAAGAAGCATATATTCTTAGTAAGGATTGGTCATAGAAGTGATATTATGTTTTTATAATAGTTCTATTTGATATCATACTTTTTTCCGTACTAATTCCTTAGCAACGTATCTATGTTTTCTAGTCGATTTCTATACTCTAAGGTATGTCTAAACATCATGAAATCCTTCATAAATATGAGATCATGAACCTTGAATCCATAATTCAATTCAAGGAAAGTTAAGAGTCAAGTCAAGAGGAGTTCATAGAGTTTTCCAAAAGTCTTTTACAAACGTTTTAACTTTGTTTTAAGACTTGAGTTTTGAGTTGAGCAAAGAGTAAAGAGTTAAGTTCATTTTTTCGAAATGTATACGGGAACTAAGTATTCTCAAGAGTTAAAAATGTTTTCACATTTGAGCAAGAAAGGGAAACACCGATTTCCATGAGAGCTTTTAAGCTAAGTTTTGAGTAATTATCTCAAACCAAAGAAAGAGTTTTGTTTTTAAAACACATGAGCTGACTATATTTTGGGAGTAGTATTGAGCACTGATATGGGGACGCGAGTTCATAATAACTTAAGTCTCCATAAACCATGTAGCCATCATAGGTAGAAAGGATCATACTTTTTAGATGACTCCTTAGTGATTTTAAGTATAGACTAGTGGATCCACTTAGTTAAGGCGTTCTATATGACGGCAAAGTATAGGACAGTTCTGGCAGCGTGGGCAAGACGATATATCATCACTTAGGCTCGTAGTGGTGGTTGTCGGTTAGAGAAACTCCCAGAGTATTATATTACTTTATATGTAATTGAGTTGTTATTGTATTTCTTTAAATACATCGAGTTACCACTTATTGCTTTAAATGCTTTGTATAAACTGCACCTTTATTGTTGTTTTTACTTTGCATTTGAGTTGAGTTATTCATGAGTTGAGTAAAGTCAAATTAAGTGTTCCTTTCAGATTCCTTTCAAGCTTATGTTATGTTTAGTTTTCCTCTCGCATACTTGTACATTCAATGTACTGATGCCATTTGGCCTGCATCGTTTTATGATGCAGACACAGGTAATCAGGATCAACATCCAGCGCCTCGTTGATCTAGTTAGGCACTCAGAGTCAGTTGGTGAGCCTCATTGCTTTCCGGAGGACTCTTTTTACTTTGCTTTCTAGTATTTCAGTTGTTAGGATGATCGGGGGTCTTGTCTCGACATCCCTCTTTATTTTAGAGGCTTCATAGATGGACAGTTATAGTTCTTTAGTCTTATTCATTTCAGATGTTATTTAAAGACTTGAGTTTACCTTATCGGCTAGTTGAATGCTTTCTTATTAACATTCTTGAGTTATATGGGTTTATCTTTGTTAAGTTAAGTCTTCCGCTGAATAAGTAAGTCAGGCCAAGAGTTCGCTTGGGGCCAGCAATGGTTCTCGAGTGTCAGCCACGTCCGGGGTGTAGGCTCGGGGAGTGACAAACTTGGTATCAGAGCACAGAGTTCAAGAGTCCTAGGGAGTCAATGAAGTCGTGTCAGTAGGGTCCTAGTTATCGGTGTGAAGCGCGCCACATCTATAATTAGGAGGTTGCAACACTTAGGAAATTATCTTACTTCTTTCACACTCATTTCGTGCGTTAGAGTTTGATCTCTAAAAAAATTCTTCTAATTCGTGCTTGTGCGTGTCTTTCAGTTAATCATGCCTCCACGAAGAGCTGTCAGAGGTCGTCCCACTAGAAGGAATGTTGAACCGCAAGAACAAGGTGTACCAAATGCACCTGAAGTGCAACCTCAAGGAGAAGTCACAAATACTGAATTCAGGGAAGCGATTTGAATGTTAAGCCAAGCTGTGACTAACCAGGTTGGGCAACAAAGAGGAGCTAGAAAGTAAGTGGTTGATACTTCGAGGATCCGAGAGTTCTTGAGGATGAATCCTCCAAGTTTCACTAGTTCAAGCACTACTGAGGATCCGGAGAGTTTTGTTGAGGAACTGAAAAAGGTATTTGAGGTTATGCACGTTGCCGATGCTGAGCAAGTAGAACTAGTTGCATATCAACTGAAGGATGTTGCTAGGACTTGGTTTGACCAGTGGAAGAAGGGTAGAGCTGAGGGAACACCACATGCGAGTTGGGCTTGCTTTGAGGAGGCCTTCTTGGGGTGTTTCTTTCCCCGAGAACTGAGAGAGCCCAAGGTACGAGAGTTTCTCACTCTTAAGCAGGATTCACTAAGTTTTCATGAGTACATCTTGAAGTTCACCCAACTTTCCCGATATGCTCCGGAGATGGTTGCGGAGATGAGAAGCACGATGAGTCTTTATGTTACTGGGTTGTCCCGTCTATCAAGCAAAGAGGGCAAGGCAGCCATGCTAATTGGGGATATAGATATAGCAAGGTTGATGGTCTATGTGCAGCAGGTTGAGGAAGAGAAGCTGAGGGATAGAGAGGAGTTTAGAAACAAGAAAGCGAAGACAGAGAATGAGTCCGGACAGTAGAGAAATAATGTGAACCGTTCGTCCTTTCAGCAAAAGCAAAAGGGACCCGCTCCATCATCTACTAGTGCACCTGCACCCAGAAACAAATGTGAGTACAATAGTCAGAATTCACAACACTTCAGAGCTAGACCTGCACAGTCTCAGAGTAGTATGGCACAAGGAGGTAACTAGGCTCATGTATGTGCTAAGTGTGGTAGGACTCACCCAGGTAACTGTCGCGATGGCTCCACAGGTTGTTTCAAGTGTGGACAAGAGGGTCACTACATGAAAGAGTGCCCTAAGAACCGGCAAGGTAATGGAAATCAGGGCAACATAGCCCAATCTTCATCAGTTACTCCACCAGACAGGGCTGCACCTAGAGAAGCTACTTCCGGTGCTGGCAGAGGGGTAAACCGCCTTTATGCGATCACTAGTCGTTAAGAGCAAGAGAATTCTCCAGATGTTGTTACTGGTATGATCAAAGTCTTTACTCTTAATGTTTATGCTTTGCTAGACCTAGGAGAAAGTTTATCTTTTGTGACTCCTTATGTTGCAAATAATTTTGATGTTCTTCCTAAGAAACTTTGTGAACCCTTTTTTGTTTCTACACCTGTTGGGGAGTCCATCTTGGCTGAGCGAGTATATCGTGATTGTGTCGTTTCCATCAATCACAAGAACACCATGGCTGATTTAGTTGAGTTAGACATGGTAGATTTTGATGTCATTCTAGGTATGGACTGACTTCATGCCTGTTATGCCTCCATTGATTGTAGAACTCGAGTTGTTAGGTTCCAAATTTCTAATGAGTCAGTTATAGAGTGGAGTAGCAGTTCACCAGTGCCTAAGGGTCGTTGCATTTCGTACCTTAAGGTGAGAAAGTTAGTTTCCAAGGGTTTTCTCTATCACTTAGTCCGATTTAATGACTTTAGTGTTGAGATACCTCTTATTCAGTCAGTTTCAGTAGTAAAAGAGTTTCCAGAAGTCTTTCCTGATGATCTACCCGGAGTCCCTCTTGAGAGAGATAGACTTCGGTATAGATATTCTCCCAGATACTCGTCCTATATCTATTCCGCCACCAGTAGAGTTGAAAGAGCTAAAAGAACAGTTAAAAGATCTCCTCGATAAGGGTTTTATTCGACCAAGTGTCTCACCTTGGGGCACTCTGGTCTTATTTGTGAGGAAGAAAGATGGTTCCCTTAGAATATGTATAGATTACCGTTAGTTGAACAAGGTTACCATCAAGAATAAGTATCATTTTCCGAGAATTGATGATCTTTTCGATCAACTTCAGGGTGCTACTTGTTTCTCTAAGATAGACCTCAGATCAGTCTACCATCAGTTGAAATTAAGGAAATGTGATATTCCAAAGACTGTATTCAGGACCCGTTATGGTCATTATGAGTTTCTGGTCATGTCGTTCGGTTTAACCAAAGCACCTGCGGCGTTTATGGACCTTATAAATAGAGTATTCAAGCCTTATTTAGATATGTTTGTTATCGTGTTCATTGATGACATTCTAATCTATTCGAGGAATGAGGAAGATCATGCTAGCCATCTCAGAATAGTTCTCCAAACTCTAAAGGATAAGGAGTTATATGCCAAGTTCTCTAAATGTGAGTTTTGGCTTGAGT
>JAJONR010009956.1:0-21941 GCA_029582245.1 Solanum etuberosum
TTTGTTTTTAAAAAATATTCTCAACTTCAAAATTTTATTTTTTCACCCCTACCCTCGACCCCCCCCCCCCACACACACACACCCACCCCCCAAAAAAATTTAAGTTTGTTTTTAAAAAATATTTTCAACTTCAAAATTTTATTTTTTCAGCCCTACCCTCGAACCCCTCCCCCCGGCTAGCCCCCCTACCATACCCCCCAACCCCCCACAGCCCACCCCCAAAAAAAATTAAGTTTGTTTTTAAAAAATATTTTCAATTTCAAAAATTATTTTCTACTCTAGTAAAACTAAAAGATATTTTCTCAAAATTATTTTTCACTCATAAATCAAACACTAAAAAATCTTTTCCGGAAAATATTTTCGACTGACCAACCAAACATGAGAAAAGAAGTCAAAAATCTACTTGTTTTCCAGGAAAACATTTTCCTTTATACCAAACACATCCTATATGAATCATATGGTAGTGCAGAATGCAACTAGGCCTAGTGCCTGGCTCAATATCAATAGCAAAATCAATAGCAACTTAGATTGTAGGTCAGCTAGGTCGGTAGGAAAGACATCTTCGAACTCACGAACAACATGTATAAAATCAACTGAAGGGCTCTCCTTATTAATATCTCACGCATGTAACAAGTAGGCCAAACACATGTTGGAAAACAATTATTGGACTTGTACAAAAAAAAGATAATCCCAATCGGTTTGTGGATACCATAGCCCTAACACACCACCGAGGGAAAGCTAGGCATGGTTAAGGTGATAGTCTTGGCAAAGCAATCCAGGACTTCATAATAGGGGGATAACTATTCCATGCCCAAAATCACATCAAAATCTAATAGGTGCATAGGCACCTCACAAGACCTATAGACCTGATCCACTACTAAAGAATCACCCACGGGAGTAGATATGTGCATAGGCACTAAAAAGGTATCAAATAACAAACCCCAAAGAGAAACATAATACACAGACATATAAGAATATGTAGATCCCTGATCAAACAATGCAAAGGTTGACTGATGGCAAACTGAGATCATACTTGCAATAACTAAATGAAGCCTCTACCTCTGGCCTAGTTAGAACTTCATAGAAATGACCCCGTCCTCCACTAGAATGGCCACCAAATCTACCACCCATTCTACCTGCATGTCACCCTCCTTGAGCACTCTGGGACCACCCCTAAAACCCTAAGCACCGCCTCTAATTAGAGGTGTTATGGCCCTAATCGTCTATGCCATGTGAGACGAATGCACCATTGCCCCTTGCTGGAGATAATCTTTAGCATAATGGCCAATCTCTCCACAATCAAAAAAATCATTACCTCTCATGCTTGAAATGAAGGACTCGTTGATCCCCCTTGGCCACCATGGCTTGGAGACCCAAATGATACACCTTACAATAGGTGCTCATGCCATACTCACTAGGACCTAAAGTCTAAAGTGATACCTCAATATACTGGCTAGACTGCCTCTGTTTCTTATATGATTACTGCCCATATCTAAATAGCCCTTACATTGGGGCTGAGATCCATTTTAGCCACCATAGTATAGAGGCCTCTTATCGCTACCCTATGGGCCTCACGATGGATCTTCTCCATAGTCCAGGCATAGTCAACCAGATCAAGAAATGACCTACCTACAGATGTTAGGGACTTTGTCTCAATACATTGAAGCCTCAAACCCCGAACAAAGTATTAGACCCTCTCCTCCTTAGTAGGAGAAATCATAATAGCATGCATGGAGAGCTCGTGAAAATAGGTCGCATACTTTGTCACAGTCATGGAGCCCAGTTCCAATCTGGAGAAACTTGGCCAAAATGGCCTGAGAAAACTACGTCCATGTTAAAGAAGGGGACCCAATAGGTCTACACTCTATAAATATCCTCCACTACTACATGGCTGGTCTGTCTAATTAATAAGTTGTATAGTCTACACTCAAGCGCTTGACTAAAACCCAAGTAAATGCAACATTTTGCGGCACCTAATCAAGAACTTAATGGCATCCTATCTTGAGTCGCAGAAAACTGTAAAGCAGCCTACCTCGAGAACCTACCTGATATTTTCTAGTCATCAATTGCTATGGTGACTGCAACTATCACATGTTGAGTTACCGCAAGTGTTGGTGGTACCTCAATATGGTGAGTTGTAGAAACGGGCTTAGCTACTAAGTCTAGAATGGATTACACTTAGGCCTATTGTATGCCACCAAGTACTGCAAGAAGTTGTACAATGGTCATCTAAAGTTCTGACGAAACTGCAAGCCCGAGTGGCGTCTGGGTTAGCCCCAGCCCTACCGACTGTAGAGGAACAGGCATCACTTGTGGCTCAGTGATGAGGTCAGGTGTAACATCTCTACCTGACCCTGAGCTAGTGTTGTAGCTCATTTTTTACCTCAAGGTCGACCTCTACCTCGGCCTCTAGATGGGGCCATATCATCAGGTTTAGGAGCATCACCCCAGCTAATGCACCCCTCATGTGAACCATCCACAAAAGAGTGGAACAAATGAGATTTCCAAAATCCAAATATGACTACGATGCACAAAAATGAATCGAAGGAGAGAATTCCCTAAGAATTTCATGTAGCCTTTTGAAGATTGGATATAGATGTCTCTACACCAATTCACAGAATTCTACTATACACTAGTTTTATATTGATGACATCGGTGAATCTGAGGCTCTGATTCAAATTGTAATGACCCAAAACTGTGAGTCATGATGGCACCTATTACAACCCATTAGTAGACAAGTCAATCCAAATGTCGGAATAGAAATAATAGGCTTAGGGATGAGAAGTACCAACTCTAAAAGGAAATACAATCAAATAAAAATGAAATAGTGGTGAAAAGAGCAAAGAATATATATACATACAAGGAACGAGGAGAAAAGTTACAAAAAACATATCAAAACCCGATAGGCATCACTACCAAGTTACTACAAAGACAGAATACAAGACTAGGCATATACAAATCAACAGACCGTCTCTAAATACAAAACTAGTCAAAATAAATAGAAGGAGATGATTCAACTCCGGAAGTCAACAAGATCACCCTCAATCTGGCTAACTGTTGCACCACACGAACATCACCGCGATCGACTAGAAATTGAATCTGCATCAGAGAAAAGAGATATAGTGTAGTATGAGTACCAAAATAGTGGGTACTTTGTATCATCATAGGCCGACCGATTTTGAGATTACAAAAGCATAATAAAATGCAAGAAAGGTAAATGATAAGTAAGCCAGCTAAAAAAAAATCATAATTGTAAAATAGCCAAAAGTGGTATAGGTAGTAACTAAGGTCAATCATAAGTGATCTAAGTTGGCTAACACCTAGCTGGACCCCGTAAGACTTACAAATGCAAATAAGAGGTAGAAAAGAGGAAATAAACCCGATCGGACCCTCATAGTCCCGATGAGTACACAAAAAAGCTAAATCTATAGAAGAACAACATCATAAATCATCAAGGACATCAACCACGAACTCAAGCCAGTATTATCAGAATCTTACATAGAAAAATATGTGAATGAGGTATAAACATACTGGAATCTTACATCATGATTGTCACAAAAAAGGTTGGCCTCTTCTGGAATCTTATATTGAAAGTGTCACGACCCAGGAGTACCCCCCTAGATGTGACAAGGCGTACTCAACCCCGAAAGGTCTCATACAAGCCCCTTAGCATATCATAACATAAGATAAAAGAAATAATGCGGAATTTAAAACTTTATCCATACAATCGAAGTCTTTTATAATAGCAAGCGGAAGTCTAGACTAGTCTCATTATAGCCATCTAATACAATTTTTGAATCAAAGTAGGGACATAACCTTTACAACATATTTCGAAAATGAAATAACTAGAAAGGAACTACAAATAACTCATACGTCCTCGAATCTTGAGGACTCACCATAAGCTAGGAGAATAGTCGATCCAAGCTTGAATCAATAGAAGATCCCCTTAAGAACCGGAGCCTACACTTATAGAAAAATGTAGAAAATATGGGTTAGTACAAAAATGTACTAAGTATGATAGCCATGCATAAAAATCTTGAAAACATGCTAAAAAGGACATTTTTAGTTGAAAAGCATGCACTTTAACAAGTTTGAGAATCATCATGCACATTAGCATAAAAACATAAGTCATAAGCATTTTCAACATATAGACCATCATAGCATAATACAACCATCGCATAAGTAACCCTAAGTTATACTTGTGCAATGCATAGATAAAGATCCCATAATCCCATCTACACTAAGTACCACTTTTAGGCCACCATGATCATACTTACCATTCTTTAGATCTCATCGTTTGTTCATACTCATAGACAAGGAATCATTCATAATCAATAACTCATGTCAAGGAAAGCCACTCATAGCAACAATCCATATAAAGCATGTATTAATTCATAAATCATCATAGCATAAGAGAAATATACCATGACCACTCTTAAAGCCTACTTGTGCAATGCATGAATGAAGTCTTGTACCCCCACTCACACTAAGTAGAACCTCTTGAGGAACCATAGTACATAACTCATGTTCTTGTTCATAGTTCATGTTCTTGTCATGGAGGGAATAAACCTTAACTGACGTAGACCATGTGAGCTTTACATGGAATCCGGTGTCATGCCCCCACACCGAAAAGAGGTGTCCTACTTGCCTAAGGTAGAACTAGAGTTTGTTAGATTAGTTGGATCCATTAGCTAAAGACCTATGTGGGCACATAGTTATGCGATAAAGAGGTTGTTACTAGAAACCCGACCATACATAGGGAGAGCTTCCACCTCACAATTTCCTCTCGGTGCTAAGCATTAAATTCCCACGAAGTAGTTAATTCTCTATTAACATCATTACACATGAAAGGGTGCCCTTAGCCTACCGATTCAAAGTACATCATTACATGAAAGGGATGTCATTGGCCTACCGATTCAAGGTACATTATTAGAATAGCTCATTGACTCCTCATGAAAGGGATGCCATTGGCCTACCGATTCAAGACAAGCCTTGGAATACTTCATTAGTCACTCATGAAAGGGATGTCATTGGCCTATCGATTCAAGGTATATCAATCAAGATAGCTCTTTAATTACACATGAAAGAGATGTCATTGGCCTACCGATTCATTTAGGTGAAAAGAACCTTTCACAATATTTCATATTGTTTCACAAGTGTATAATTGAGAATAGCCTTTCAATAACACCACAATTACATTATAGTCATAATCACTTTACTCTCAAAGTGTCCATAAAGCATATATATAAATCTCTTAGTCATGCATAATTCTCATAAATTGCCCTTCAAGGACCATAGATCATGATTCATCAACACATCTATAATTACTACATTAGACATGGATAATAACATAATTCAAGTAATCAATTCATTACATTCATAATTCTATAACATTCTACTAACATTAATCAATACCCATACATTAAGATCCAATTTGAGAAAATAGGGTAATTCATGGACTCTTGAGGAATTTAACTTAAAATCATGTAAAACCATCAATATATCCATAAACAAACATAATTCAACCTTTTAAAGTGAATTTGAAAGGAATCCATGAGATTGAAGTCAAACTCTAACATTTGGATTTTCTAACTTTGAAATTGGGGGTTTTGAAGGGGCTCTATGGGTGAAAGCTACCCATATATGAAGAGCTACCATACCTTGATTAAGATTTACCACGAATTTGAGGAGAAAAATTGGATTCTTCAACCCTAGCCTTCATCATCTTCTTCTTCTTCCTTGGAATTCTAGAGAGAGAATTATTTGGGGGAAAGTTGGTTATGATATTGGGTTTTGGGATTTATGAGCTAAATGGGTTAGTTAATGACTTAAAATGGTTTATATAGGTCTATTAAAACAATAAAAAATGACTTCACATCATACTAACTAAAAGGGAAATTACCTAAAGACCCCTCCCTTAAGCCGACTTAACAACTTAAACTGTCTCACCCACGAGACCATACCCACGGACCGTGGGTGGGTCCACGGACCGTATTGGTCCTTCGTGGGTGGTGGACTGGGTCTTAACAACAAGGGGAAGCAGGGGCCTTGACCCACGAACCCTTCCCACGGGGAGTGGGTCCATCCACTGTCTATGGATGCCATTCGTGGGAGGGATGTCTTTTGACAGCTTTTTGCGCAGTCCTTAGGGTCCTCCTCAAGGACCCTTGGTTGGTCTTTGGGGGGTCGTACCTTGACGTTTAACCCCTAAACCCTTCGTTCTATGTACGAGAAGTAAAGTTTTCGACTCTAACACTTATGAAAAGCTCTAGTTAAGCCTACAAGTTTCTGGGGTGTTACAGAAAGAGGCACTCATTTTAGGAATCTGATATCGGGATAACCACATGAACCTAGCTTCCTTCGGAATCTTACATCGAAAATCCAAAAAAAAGGCTAAACATCTTCTGAAAACTTACATCATAAGGCCACAAAAAACAAAAGCATGACCACAATCTAAGGCAAGACTAGTCACCAACCAACCCACAAATAGCCAAATACCGATACCAAAAGTGGTTCCCAAAATTCAAGGTCCAACCTAGAGGATCAGATGTAACCAAAATTGAGCCATACAAGCCATCACGTCTAAAGTCTAAGGCCACAACTATCCAAACCTAAGCTAAGGCCCTAACTAAGAAACAACTAGGTGATTCCAACTCGTAACTAGATTATGAGAGCGATAATTATAACAAAGACAGGGATATGTGATACTATTTCCGAATAAACTCGAAATAAAGCTAATGAGACAATAAGGATATCAACAAGAATTATGCTAGTTAACCCAACCTAGAACTAGCAATATCATACTAAAATAATCAACGAGTTAAGTCTAAAATCACTAAGTAATAGCCTACCTCGAAGCCAAACATGCGCACTCCAAATCTACTTGAATGAGGTTTTTCCCATCTAAGCAATTTTCAAATGATATCATTCTATCAAAATAGTGATCTACACATCAACACAAGTTAATTGATACATATATTGCCACAAGAAAGTTCGGGCCCAAAATTAGGTTGAAATGGGCCCAGGGAACCCACACCGGAGAGTTACAATTTGATTCTGCCAATAGGTCTACACAAGCTCAAGGAACTTATACCCCAAAGATGGGTACAATCGGAGCTCAAAACAACCCATATATGAACTAGCCCAAGAACTCCCAAAACAAGCTAAAAACAAAGAAAGTAATGAAACTTATGGGTTTTAAACCGAGATTGACAATCTCAACAACGCTTTAAATCTAAACTTAGCTCAAACCACTGAAATCCCACCGAAAAAGCCCAAGACCGAGCTCACAATCAATTTTTCTCATTTTTTGAAATGAAGAAGTTGATAGAGATATAACACCGTGGATGACCGCTTTAGTGGCTAAATGACCGCAAAAGCGGACCGGAGGTTGCTTTAGTGGCCAACCAAGGTGGCGAGATACTACAAAATTAGTCTAAGAACTACTAAAGCAGCTACCACAAAAGTGGCTACACTAACACTTGGCACCAGCAAAGTCCAAATAGACTCTGATCGGGTGTTTGGGATTCGCTCAGAACCCCATGCACGTAAATAAACTATTCTACCCAACTAAATTTGATATTTTGTACTCAACAACAATGTTAAAATTTTCAACAAAGATCGTGTCGATGAAAAGTGGGTCACACGCCCAATGCTCTATATTTAACAAAAAGTCACAATATAGCTCGAAATGAATTCAAAATCCTCGAAACTCAAACCAAAGGTCCATCTAGACTAAAATTGGTATTCCAGAGCTAACGAAACAATCAAAACTGCATTCCGAGGTCATTTACTTGAATTTTGTTACCAAAGTCAAATTTCTTAACTCTAAAAGCTTCAAAATTAGAAACTTGCATAAAAACCAAACGAACGACAAGGTGACCGAACTATTAGTCTCAACAAGTCATAATAGACTTGGGGCCACTATATGAAATCTCTAAACACTAAAAATACTATAAAATGGAGAAAATGGCCAAGAAGGTCATTACATAACCCTTCATATTCTAATAGATATGCTTATTTATAGTTAATCCAAGTAAAAACCTATATCGGAACTCAATCAGTAAAGAAGTTTTCAACTCAACTTTGTATTAGAGGATCCTTATGAACTTAATTCATCTCTGATGAGTGGTGAATTTCTACTCATTTGAGGCTCTTTTCTTAGTTATTTTGGCTTGCATTGGTTTTGAATTGGTGTTTTTAATGTGGTTTTCTTCATATTTGCATGAAAATGAAATGGAGAATGTATTTAGAAGATCTTTGAAGAAACCAAGTGGAATTGGAACAAAAAGAGGTCAAGAGCTGAAAGTTAAATTTCGGGCAGGAAAAGTGTCCTCCACGAATGCGTCTGCAGAATCAAGAATGCGGAGTTCTTCTTTTGATTAGTTTTGAGGAGTGATTTGAGCGTTATCAATCTCCAAAACTCTTCCTACACTGAATAATTGACCTTAAAATCTATGCACAATAAGGAATCACTGGTACAGGCCTATACACATACAAAGAATGATTCAGACCTTAGCTTAGAAATCTTCGGAGTGTTATTATGTCCTGCAAATTAATGTTTTGTGTATGTACAATTAAGTATTGTAGTTATGGTCATTGATTGTCTGGTAGTAGTTTTTGTAGAAAGGAATACTTTCCATATTTTGTAGTGTCATCATCAAACTATATAATGCATAGATCTAGTGGATAGTGATATCTTTATTTGATTTGTTGTTAATATAGCTAGGGAAAGTAGATTGTTTGGCAGTAGAATAAATACAGAACAAGAATTTTTTCTCTTTCTAACTCATTATTCAAAAGATCACATTCAAATCCATTTAATTTATTGACTGTGCGTAAAGTCTCAAATGACATTATATTCCTTTATGGAATGAAAGTAAAGCTGAGGAGATACATACCAATAACATAACCAATCTAAAATTATTTTAGAATTATTAGAACTAAGTTACTTATATTAACTTTTGATCTCTTATTGGTAAAAGTCAAAGTTTATTTTTTGGATGGTCACTTAACTTATGGGAATTGTTGACACCAAAATTTGACCTCCCTATACCCTAAATAAGTTGTTATTTGATATTGAATATTTTGGAGATTTTTCAAATTAATTATGTATTTTATAATTATCTTTACATTTTTAATTTTTTTATTTATAATCTACAAGTACATTATTTATTGGTAAATATTATTGTTACTTATTGTAAAAAATTTATTATCAGTTTCTTCATTGCGTAGTTATTTTTATTTAATGTCACACATAATTTATTTTAAATAATATTTTTGACTTTATATTGTCACTATGTTATATTATTGGTATTTTGACATTATATTGTCACTATGTTATATTATTGGTATTTTTACATCTACATGATGTATTGATTAAATAACATCTTATTTTATTCATAATTTTCACTATATATTTATAATTAATTTAAACAATAACATGTTATATGACACTATTATCAATTATATTATTATTATTTGTTTATTTTCTATGATCCAACTCGACGTGATTGACACCCACACTAACCCTCCGGTTGGAGAATCAACTACCAACCCAATCACTAGCCCATCAAACAAACAAGTAGAAACAACTCACTGAATAGATCTTCTAAGGAAACAGTTTAAAACAAATAAAAGATTAAGTTCTCATAAACTCAATCGTTATCAAACACTATGCTACAATATCTCCCTAGAAATTGAAATTCATAGTACCAAAACATCTAATAAGACAAAAATAAGGGATGCAACCTCAAACAGGATTTATAAAATTTAATAATTTAAAAGTGTCTGAGTACCAAAAAATGGACAACGAGGTAGAGAAGAATTCATGACAGCCTGGAAGAAGTATCTCATCCTTGGATTCAAATGTCACGCGTCTCACAAATGAGGTCTTGATGTAGTCGGCTGAATATTCCCTATACTCAATAAAGAAAGAGCATGTGCAGTATCAGTACACAACCACAATGTACTGATAGGATCATCGGCCAACTCCAAAGATATGATTGTAAAAAATGAAACCAAAATACACTAATACAAGTCAACACATTTATCAACAAGTTACAACAGACATAGACTTCCAGTAAAAACTCTATACTTAGCAAACATATGAAACATGTCTCACATGATCACAACAACACATATCCGATTCTCTCATGGAACCCAACACAAACTATTAGTGTACCAGTATATTACTCGAGCCAACCGAATGATATCTCATTTAACAAGTGTGGTAACCGAGCCAACCATTAGTAATCCATACCGACATGGTACCCGAGCCAACCAACAATCACAAATAACATGCACAATCACACTCACAATGAACAATCAAACTTTAAGCCACAAGTAAATTAAATAGGTTCATTACATGATTTATCAACATGATGTTATTTAATATTCATCCTTAGTGTTTTGCCCACATGCATTGCACAAGTAATACTATATAACAATTAACATCAACACATAACATAACTTGAAAACAAATAACCATCACCTACCTCGAGACAAGCTTGATTGCTCTAAAGAACTTGAGCTTTCTCCTTTTGTAATCCCTTAGCTTGTTCTTGGTCTAAAACAATAATAAAACACAATTATCAATGAACATTGGACTAATTAAACCTGGATTATTATTAATTTTAAACCTAGTCTAATTTTATGATCATTCCTCCCAAATTTGAGCTTTTCCCGCCATTAATTCAATTCACCCCCCCAAGAGTACCACCATAGATTCTATGACTTAAGAATCTAATTACAATTTAGGAGAGGGATTAACTTACCTTTTACCAAAGAAATTGGTGATAATTGGAGAGAAAAGAAATCCCTAGGTAGAATGATGAGTGGTTTTAGGACTTTTTCGTCATTAATTCGCGACTGGCCTACTATAGCTGTGACCAACGTACTATAGCGGGATCCCACCCGCTATAGCGGCTTGCACAGAGATAGAGACTCATAAATCCTCCCCAAAGCACTTATTTCACAACACACCTTCGAACCTTGGTTCTCCAAACTAATATTTCATGACAAGTTTGATATCGAGATTTCTACTCACTCGAATTCGCTTTTGAGAAACCCTAGTCTCCTTAATATCTTAGTGTCACGACCCAAACTAGACCCTAAACGTGACACAACGAATAGGACCCTGAGAGGTCCTAAACAAGGCACTTGACATAAGCATGATGTAATGAAATACAAGATACCAGAATACAACATGAAAATGAGATATAAGTTTCAAATCTTTAAGTCTAAATGATACCAAAACATAGTACATAAAAGAATACGTGGAACATCAACTATGTCTGACAAAGCCTTCTACCATCATAGGAGTGGTTAGAACAAACCCCTAAACCACGTACAAAATCTGAACGGAAATGACATCAAAAGAAAGAAACTGAAATCTCTCTCTCGAACCATGAGGACTCACCACTAGCACTGATATTAGATATGAGCAATCTTGATCTAGCCACACCCGATAGAAGGAGCATCAGATCCTATATTATGAAACAATATATACACAATATGCATTAGTAGTTTGAATGTACTGAGTATGAGGAAAAATGCATAAAACATAAACGTGCCTATATGACAAGTTCAAAACATGATGACGCATGACCAAGTAAAACATAGTAAAGCTTATCAAGTTAAAATTATGAATCATGGAACAAGGTCAATGCAACATTTGAAAATTCATAAGAAAGCTTAAATCAAATCATAGACGAAGTAATAAAATCTTTGAAGAAAAATATAGTTCTTTTGTGGGATTTTTATCATTAACCAATATAGACCATGCGAGCTAGAACTGGAATCCGATGTCTTTCCCACACTGAAAAGAGATTTTCCTACTTGCCAAGGTAAGTACCATACATATTAGCTTAGGTGGATCCACTAGCTATATCTTTCTAAGACAAATCCTCCATGGGCAAGGAAATTGCTACTAAGGACTAAACTTGTACAAACAATAAAGCCTCCATATCAAAATCCTCTCAGTGCTAAGTAAAATCGCAACATAAAATAGGCATAATCATATCATAAAATAATACTTGAAAAGATAAGAATCTATCAATACCAACCTAATCATAAGCTTTATATTATAGAATATCTCCCTTCAAAATCATGATTTCATAAATTGTTAATAAGACACTTTCTTATCAAAGTATCTAAATCATGATCATCTTTATAGTGAGAAACCTTTCATAATCATTTGATACTTTACCTAAAAGTATCCTTAATTCATAAATCTTCAATTTTATGATGCATGTATAACTTCATAATCATAGTCCATGTTCATAAAATAGGCATAAGCATTTTTTATAACGCTCAACTACACTTCATCCTATTCTAAGTGTAGACGGTCTCTAACAAGTATAAACCCAACTAAGAGTTGGGGTCGATCCCACAGGGAGTGATACGGTAAAGAATTTGATTAAGAAGTAAAATGGTGTTCTAATCATTTATAGATGTAGACATTTTCGCAACAATAAAGTAAATGACAAGGTTTTGATAATTAAAGTCAAATGGGGAGATTTGGGTAACCAAATTACGACTACTAAAAATGGGGGAAAATAAATAGAGAGGGTTTCTTGGGAGTGTGATAAGTTGAATACCAATTTCACAAAATGAATGATTATTATTTACTAAAAGTTGTTGAATCTCATTGGGTAGGCTAGGCTTTGGGTGCAATAGCCATTTCTCAATCAACTATTACGAATCAAGCGAGTCCTTTCGAACCTCGACAAGCAAAACACAGATTAACAGCCCAATACCTTAATCAATCTACTTTTTCAAGCTAAATTTGTAAAATTGCATTCAGACCTACTTTCTCAAGCTAAATCCGTAACAACACAATCACTACAATTATCAACTAATAATTTTAAATAATTTTAACTCTAATACTTCTTTCTCAAGAAAGCTTAGAGTACTAAACTAGAATTGCATTTGCAACAATAATTCCTCAATTAAAACACAAACTATTAATTGAACCCACTTCAAATCAACAATAAAATCAGTAAATATTAACACCCATAAGCTAATTGAAGCATTCAACTACAAAATCACACCCCCAAGAATGGGGGTTTTAGCCAAACATAATAAAGAACAAGAAATCATTACCAATGAAGTTTTTCATCAGGTTGGGCAACAATCCACAAGTCTCCAAATGCTCAAATTAAAGCTAAAAATCAAATAAATCCTAAATCTCTACTCAAAAATTTAAAAACAATGTCTTAGAATGTTCAAGATCAAAAACCCCGAACTGGACAATGTGGGAACTATATTTCTTCTTTTTGAAATTGCATTTATACGTTTCTAAAATTTCAGCATCAGAGTCACTCAGCAAAGTAAGTCGGGCTTCGCCAACCTAGTCGGCGATGCACCAGGTGCTCCTCTTCTCGCCTTTTTGGCGTGCCTTTTTCAGCCAAATTGTTCTGTAACTTTAGGCGGTTGAAATTGGCCTCGCCGATCGGTTCGGCGTGTTGCCGAAACACATGTTTGCTCTCCAAGTTGGTTTTGTCCCTAGGCTGGCCTGCTGGAACTTTAGGCGAGCTGAAGGTCCACTCGGCGACTCGCCGAGTGGCTTTGGCGAGTATCATTTTTTCTTTTCTTCAAATTTTTCAGCTTTTTCGCTTATTTTTGCCACGTAATGTCCTTGTCTTGCTCTTTCGCCTTCATTGCTGCAAATTAACATTTTAACATCAGTTATGAGCATAAAATAGACATTGAGGACACTAAATCTTTGAATATTGAACCACAAATGAGTCGAAATCCTCGACTCATCAACATCCCCAACTTGAACTTTTGCTTGTCCTCAAGTAAAACACAAGATCAATCAGGTCAACATGGATGTCTACAAATAGTACTACTTGAGACTCAACATGAATGCACACGAGGTTCAATTTACCCATGCAATATTCAATTGTGTACTCTAAGTTTCAAACTGTGACTAGCCATCATCAAATAGAAGTCAAGCTCACAATGCTTACTTAAAATGAAAATTTAAGTTCAACAAGAGTATTTGAATGCCCTCACATCAAGAATGATTCCATGCCCACACAAAGCTCATCAAAATTTAAGAATTGAGGAATCAACATCAACTCTCACACTCTCAAAGATAAAGACATACATGATTCTACCCACATGATTGCCCGTATTTTCCATCAACATGTCAGTCGGCTCAATCAAGATCACCAAGGTCTTTCAAGGCTTGTAACGGGGCTGAGGGTAAAGGTATGATTATTTTGGCTTAGTGACTTCTACCTTCCTGAAGCATGGCTTGCATTTCACTACTTCTCCTTTTCTTCCACTCTTTTGATTTTCCCAATCCACCCTAAGTACTTTCAAGGACAAAGATTCTTGATAACGCTCATTGGACACCCCTTTTCTTTTATTCATGCACAAATTGCATTGCAACATTCTTTTTCAATCTTTTTCTTCTTTTGCTTTTCTCTTCTTCTTTTTTTATATAGAGGGGTTCAATCTCTTTTAAAACAATCCTTCAAGGGTGAATTTTACGAGCTTCTTGACTCTCCTCATTTTTCACCACACCCCCAACTTAGGCCAAACTGGCTATTCAAACGGACCAATGCTTCATGAAGGTTTTAGGTGGGGAGAAAAGAGGTCAAATGTGTTCATGTTTCATCCAAAAAAAAAAAGTTAGGCTCAAATGGTGTCAAGCTAGGTTCACACTCTCACAAGGTGGTTACAAAGAGGTATAATAGAAATTTAGTTCACTCTCAAAAAATTTGTGCCTAAGATCATTTCTTTCATTCGCCAATGCTAGTCAATTGGACCAACGGGGCAAGTTCTAGGTATCACCAAGTACATATTTCAGGGAAATCTCATTATACAAGGTATTCCACACAATCATCGATCATGACTCTACAAATTGAGCTCACGTGCAACGATCATAAGACTCATTTCATCAACCGGCTAGTCACAATAAGATGCTAATAGTTCACACATGACTTATGCAACTCAAATTTGCCTCATTGGACTTGCACAAACATATTGTTCGATCAAGATCACTATTCAAGTTATCGGTATTGATCGCAACCGATATTCAAATATGCAAGAGAACAACCACACCTTTCACAAATACAAAAATTAGGCATCGAGTTAATTTTGATAAAAAACCAATCATTCACAATCATCAACATCAAAAACCAGCATTCACAATAACAAACATTCAAAACAAAATATATATAAAACAAAATAAGTACAACCCAAGGGAATAGGTATGAAGATACCTCACCCCGCCAAACAAGAATAAACAGTGTCCTCGATGTAAAATAAAGTAAATGTCTCAAAAATAAAATAAGAAAAGAGTCAAGATACCTCTTTCAGGCTAAGCCTAAGGTGAACGTTGCACATCTTGGGCTCTCTCAATCTGGGCATCAGTGCCCGGCTCATTTCCACCAGTAGACTGTGCTCCTATGGATCCAATCATCGAGGTGTCCTAGAGTGACGCCTTCATAGCCGTTTGTACCATCGCACCCTTCAAGTCCTCAAAATCATCATAAACAGCTGCATCACGGGTCCCAAGCTCCTCTTCATCAGTCTTAGGAGTCTCTGAATCATCACCATCATTAACTAAAATAGCATCTCTGATCGTAGTGGCTCGAGGGATCTCAGAAATAGCTGGCATCTCTGAACTCAGAACCTCGGGAAGGTCCACAGTGCCGAACAACATAGACAAATCAGCCCTCAAGGTCCACATCACGCCTCAATCCTGCAATATCAGCCCTCAAGGTCGTAACATCATCGGACTGGCGACCTCCCTACTCACATGCCTCAACTCGCAAAGCGAGGGCGTCCAAGGCTAGGCCATGTGCAGTAATAAACTCCCAGTGCTCTCTCAACTCGGCTCAGATAGGGGCTAGGGCAGCACCAATGACCCGCTGAATCAGTCATGGGACAGCCGCCTCGACCCGGGAAGCACATACATCAAAAACTGGGTTGAATGACCCATCTTATAAAGCATCACCTATGTCAACGGGGGTCGGGAAGCAGCAGCAGCAGCAGCAGAAGTAGTTGGAGAAGATGTAGTAGGAGCTGATGAACTATGTGTACCTGAAGGCTCACCGGCCTGAGTGAAAGGAACTATGTCAGCCTCCAGCATATCCACATCAACAACCGGGGATGTGTCCATCGGCGCTGTTCTCCTCCGCTCAGCCTCATCACTAGTATACTCAGCCTCAATTCTTCAGATGTCAGTAGAGGAAGTGGGAGTCACTTCCACATCCGTCTTTGCCACAAAGGGCACTCTAGCTCACCGGCACAACTCTGTGATCAGCACCAGGAATGGAAGCGATGTCTGGCTCTGCTTGGCCCTCATGGCCATGTCCTGCTCAATGATCATCCCAAGATTTAGTCTATCCCGGTCAATAATAGAACCCAACAAAGCTACCTTCAGATGCTGGAGGATTGACTCATTATATGATGGCATTAGGGTGTTGCTAATAAACCTGAACCAGTACCTCACAGCTACATTCAGGTCCTTCTTCTCAATCTGGACCCCTAGCTCGATCCAGGCGGTGTAATGTCAGAAATTAAAGGAGCCAACCACCCCTTAAGGTCGTCTAGGGTCTTCTTCTGGATCTTGTCCGCCAAAAAATGTATCACATTGACTATGCACCCCAACACCTCATTGATGTCTGAACTGCTTCACTTCACCCTTTTTCCTCGGACCACCACATGATCAACAAGTGAAAATGAGCTAGCTTTCTTCTTGCCTTTCAGGACTAGCTTCCCATATTCTACATAGAATTCCCGGACCCAAGAAGGTATAGAAGAGCCTCAGGGCTGTGTAAACCGCTCAAATTTATGGAACCGAATGGTATCCCATACAGCTGGATACTTATCCACTACTCCATCAGTGGACAACCTCTTCTCTTCCAAAATTGTACGTAACCCGGCAGCCTTCAATCTATTTATCGAACGAGGTGGAGGTGCCTGTACCGGGGGCACTTCAGCTGTCTGTGCTGGAGGTGGATGAGGTATCCGATTGACCGGGAGTCTAGCCGGATCAAGCAACGCTTTGAAGCGCAACTCAGCCCATCTCCGCTGAAGGGTTTGGTCATCATCTAGCTTTGACTCAGAGGCTGGTGATCTAGACTCATAATTATCCTCACGATCAGACTCCGAAGTGGTGAGGTGGGTGTCGAAGATACCCATGCTGTCGGAGCTAGAATCAACCAGACTCACCTCCACAGGTCCCTTTCCTTTAACTAATCCCTTTCCCCCTGTCGGAGGAAGTTTGGGTCGCGTTGATCGTGGAGGAGCAGCCTCCTCAGAAATGACCACCCTTCGTGCTCTCTTTTGGAGTGGTAGGTTTCTTTTGGGTACTTTGGGTCTAGCCATATCTGCAAGACAACATAAATCGAACAAATGCATTGGAAACAGGTCAGTGAAACATCAATTTTTGATAGTTGTAGAAAAACTCGCTGACTAGCTCGGCGAGTCACAAAGCAAAAATATATTGAATTCAGCACAACTCGACGAGGTCCAAGGTCAATCGGCAAATCGCCGAACCTAATCGGCGAGCCAAGGTTAGCTCGCCGAATATCAGAGAATGATTTTCAAAAATCTAGGCTGAAAAAGGGCGATCACAAGGGCATTCGGCGTGACGCCGAGTAAACTCGGTGAGCACAAGCATCTCGCTGAATGTTACAAAGGCTATCAGCTAACTTTCAGGGTAAAAAGGTGGTGCAAGGGATCAGTTGGCGAACCGCCGAGTCAGTCAGCGAGCTCGACTAAGCTCGCTGAACTGCCTCTCATGCCAGTTTTCTACCCCGACCTCTAATTTTCAATGCACAGCCTAAGAGAACAAAATTAAAGCCCTATTATATGCAATTAACACCTAGCCCATATCATTACCAACCCCGGGGTACTCAGACTTCCCCTATTTTATCTAAACTCGATCAATCAATGCATTTTACCCTTAAGAATGACATCACATGATCTATCATTGGGCAAATTCAGTTGATCAATACAATTCGGGTTAATGAGACTTTACCCACACCAGACCCAACATGCTACAACCACACACCCGCAATTTCAAGCAATTTAAACATGGAATTCAAAATATATGAGGCTAAACATGAATTTTAACAAGATCAATCAATAGCCCATAATTTAAAATCAACCGAGTATACAAGATTATGCAATAGCTAACAATTATACTAGCATGCTTAGGAAATGGTGAGAAATCAAAGCAAGTTCGGGACACCAACCTCAGAAGCAGATAGACACGAAACTTAGGCAAAAGGCGAAAACAAGCATGAATTCCAACCAAGCAATGACACCCACACAAAAATTTGAAACAAAATATGATCTAAACCGAAAGTGTAAGAGTGAAAGAGTCAAAAAATGCAAAATAAAAAAGAGTTTTGAATTTAAAACAATTGGAAACCCTTTTTGACCCTTCAGTTCGCGCCTCGATCGACGGTCTCCACTTATGTCACCAACCCATTCGGTGATGCGTCGAATGACACTTTTGCCCGCCGAAGTTACCAGAACTCCAACCCTTTGGTCGGTAAAAAAGGTGATCCATATCGGGCACGCCGACCCTTTCGGTGATTCGCCGAATAGTTCCTGAGCTCGACCAATTGCCTATTTCTCCAAAATTTTGAATTTTCAACCTGCACATCCAACAATCGTTATTCAACTAACAAAAGCAAAAACTAAAATTGGGTTGCCTCCCAAGAAGCGTTTTATTTAACGTCGTGGAACGACGGAACATGCTTTCAAGCTTCATTCTTTGGGTTAACCATGGTATCACTTGGTAAACCCCCTTTTAGTCTTGGGTTCAAATGAGTCGAGATTTGACCCATCTGTGTTTCCAGCTGCTTAATAGATACCAAATGTGAAGTAACTGGTTGGTTCAGAGAAGAGACGTCATCTTTTATTTCCTTTAGCACCTTGTCCGATCCTTCCACTTTGTTGAGAATGCGAGCAAGCATATCTTCGGTGCAGAAATTTTTAGGATCAGCCCTTGACTCTTTTGGCTTTTGACGCTCATTGGGAGGCACGTATCGTTCTTTGTCGCCATCCCGCTCAATCCAATTTTTACCAGGGTAACGCCATTCCCTATCTCGGTCTGTCCAACCATCATCGCGATCCCTATTTCAACCTTGATTCCCGCCCGGCCTTGGGTAGTTCGGATGGAACCCTCCTGCCTGATTTGCCAAGAAATGTACTTCTTCATTGTACATGACCTCAAAGTGTGCTTCATCAAGATTAACTCCACTAACTCCGACAACATTCACAGCCTTGGAATGACTTCCCATGACATTTTATGTCAATAGGTCTATTTGGGTCATTATCTTGGCCATGTTTTCATCTCGCTCTTGGTTCTTTTCCATTTGTTCCTTTGTCATCCCAAAGTTCAAAGGAGACACTTGATTTTCTCTAGTGTACCAAGCACGATTGATTTTTGTCATCTCATCAAGAAAGGTAGATGTTATGTCAAACGGTTGTTGCTTGATTCCTCCTCGAACGAGCTGGTCTGCCACTTCCTTGTAGACTTAGTCGAGGCTTCGATAAAAATATTGTAACAACACATTGTTCGGTAGTCCGTGAGTTGGACATTGGAGCAACAACTTCCGAAACCTCAACCATGACTCGTGAATAGGTTCACCATCCACTCGCTTAAAGTTCTGAATATTATCCCTCAACTTCACCATCTTCGAGGGAGGGAAAAACCTTACATAAAACGCATCAGTGAGCTCCTCCCAAGAAGTGATTGATTCCCTTGGTAAATCGGTCAACCACTTTGTTGCCTCCCCATTAGAGAAAAGGGAAACAACCGAAGTCGGACCGACTCATGAGTGATGTTCTTGAAAGAAAATAGCCCACACACATCCACAAAGTTTCGGATGTGGTCATGAGGGTCCTCATGAGCAAGACCTCCAAAGAGACCCTTCATTTGCAACAGCTGCAACATAGTGCTAGTCACATGAAACACCGCATTTCCCAGAGTCAGAGGCAATCAAATAGCACCTGCACGTCCCAACTGATCTTCATTGACATCGTGCAAATTACCGATGTCATCATTGTTCCTAAGTTGGCTGGCATTTGCTCCCATTAACACTCATCTCTTCGCCTATTTAAGAGAAGCCAACAAAGAACACAAATAAGTTGATTCAACTACAATAAAATAAGTTCACGACTTAACTTCAATCAAAGAATTCTAAAGACCACTCCCTGGCAGCGGTGCCATTTTTTATAACGCTCAACTACAATTCATCTAATTCTAAGTGTAGGCGGTCTCTAACAAGTATAAACCCAACTAAGAGTTGGGGTCGATCCTACAGGGAGTGATACGGTAAGAATTCGATTAAGAAGTAAAATGGTGTTCTAATCATTTATAGATGTAGACATTTTCGCAACAATAAAGTAAATGACAAGGTTTTGACAATTAATGTCAAATGGGGGGATTTGGGTAACCAAATTACGACTACTAAAAATGGGGGTAAACAAATAGAGAGGGTTTCTTGGGAGTGTGATAAATTGAATGCCAATTTCGCAAAATGAGTGATTATTATTTACTAAAAGTTGTTGAATCTCAATGGGTAGGCTAGGCTTTGGGTGCAATAGTCATTTCTTAATCAACTATTACGAATCAAGCGAGTTCTTTCGAACCTCGACAAGCAAAACACAGATTA
This sequence comes from Solanum etuberosum, assembly GCA_029582245.1. NCBI lineage: Eukaryota > Viridiplantae > Streptophyta > Magnoliopsida > Solanales > Solanaceae > Solanum > Solanum etuberosum. The sequence continues at coordinate 20,655 of JAJONR010009956.1, forward strand.
ACAGCCCAATACCTTAATCAATCTACTTTTTCAAGCTAGATTTGTAAGATTGCATTCAGACCCACTTTCTCAAGCTAAATCCGTAACAACACAATCACTACAATCATCAACTAATAATTTTAACTCTAATACTTCTTTCTCAAGCAAGCTTAGAGTACTAAACTAGAATTGCATTTGCAACAACAATTCCTTAATTAAAACACAAATTATTAATTGAACCCACTTCAAATCAACAATAAAATCAGTAAATATTAACACCCACAAGCTAATTGAAGCATTCAACTACATAATCACACCCCCAAAAATGGGGGTTTTAGCCAAACATAATAAAGAACAAGAAATCGTTACCAACGAAGTTTTCCATCAAGTTGGGCAACAATTCACAAGTCTCCAAATGCTCAAATTAAAGCTAAAAATCAAATAAACCCTAAATCTCTACTCAAAAGTTTAAAAACAATGTCTTAGAATGTTCAAGATCAAAAACCCCGAACTGGACAATGTGGGAACTATATTTCTTCTTTTTGAAATTGCATTTATACGTTTCCAAAATTTTAGAATCAGAGTCACTCAGCAAAGTAAGTCGGGCTTCGCCAACCTAGTCAGCGATGCACCAAGTGCTCCTCTTCTCGCCTTTTTGGCGTGCCTTTTTCAACCAAATTGTTTTGTAACTTTAGGCGATTGAAATTGGCCTCGCCAATCTGTTCAGCATGTCGCCAAAACACCAGTATGCTCGCCAAGTTGGTTTTTTCCCTGGGCTGGCCTTTTGGAACTTTAGGCGAGCTGAAGGTCCACTCGGCGACTCGTCGAGTGGCTTTGGCGAGTATAATTTTTGCTTTCCTAAAACTTTTTCGCTCCTTTTTGCCTCGTAATGTCCTTGCCTTTCTCTTTTTCCTTCATTGCTGCAAATTAACATTTTAACATCAAGAGGAGAATTGAGTATCTTTTGGGACCCAATGGATGAAAGGAATCCATTGGTGAAGTTCCAACATACCTTAGTAATCATAGCCCTAGAAATTAAAGAAGAACCTTGAATCCTTAAAGAAACCCTAGCTTTTCCTTGGGAGCTTTTGAGGGAATTAGATAGGATGAACATGGAGGAAATTTGGGGTTTTAAGTGAATGTGAGGGAGTAGGTTGTAACACCCCCAGAAATTTTTTGAACTAAGACTCGAACCATCCTTCATTGTGAGTAGGATTTTACCGAGGAATTTAAAATTTCTTAAGTGTTAAGGTCACTAGATGTAGCACCTTGAGTTCCAAAAAGAACTAAATTGGAAATAGCAAAATC
>JAJONR010009957.1:0-37170 GCA_029582245.1 Solanum etuberosum
CTCCTTGCTTCCGGAGGGTTCCACTTGTACTTTCAGTTATATCAGTTGTTAGGATGTCGTGGGTCTTGTCCCGACTTCCATCTTTGTCAGTTAGAGGCTTCATAGATAGACAATAGAGTTTGAGAAGTCTGTTTCATTTATTTTGTTAAATGTTTTAAAGATTTAAGTTGCCTATTTTGTGGCGAGTTGAATAAATTATTCAGAGTTTTTCATTTGAGTTAAAGCTTTGTATTTGAGTTTCATGAATTTTTATGGAGTTTTTTAAGCTTTGTATGCTTGAGTTAGTCTTCCGCTTGTAGTCAGTCAGGATGAGGATTCGCTTGGGGACCAGCAATGGTTCTCGAGTGCCGGCCACGTCCAGGGTGTAGGCTCGGGTCGTGACAAAAGACTACGCAAAGTTGTGAAGAAGGAGGAGTCTACAGAAAGAATGAGGAGAGAGAAGCCTGATTCCGACGAGTTTTAGGAGAGAGAAACCTGATTCTGACAAGTTTTATATACGAGGGGATTAGTTATGCGGATATTATTTCTGAGGAATGTTTGGTTTGTTGAATTAAAAATAATATAAATGGTATAATTTCTAAGAATAAATTGTTTTACAAAAATACTTTCCATAAATGTAAAATTTGTGAAAACTAATGTAATAAAAGGATTTGAGGGAGTATTTTTGACATATTTTAACATTTTTAAGGTATATTAAAAACGTATTTCAAAATTATCTTCGTTTATACATCACACCAAATAGTATTTAAAATTTCAAATTTTAGGAAGGGAAAAGGCTCACTATGTCATCCGTTGGGCTCATCTATGCAATTCTCTTTGAGAAAAAGTTCATTCATGCCATTAATGTTAACTGAAATAGCATAGATAAATCAAACTTTTAATAAATGACATAGATGAACCTTTTTTCAAAGTTCGATGACATATTTGAGCATTTCACTTTTTTAAAAAATTAATTAATGACGTGACCTAATCATAATTAACCACATATAAAAAATGTTTTGCAAAACCGAAGTTGTTTTCGGTTAATAAATAATGACATTAATGAACCTTTTCTCAAACGGGAACATGGTAGATTTAAAATTAAATGAATGGAAGTGATCTCAAAATCCCCGCAATTGCTTGGAATTAATGCATATGTAGCTAATGATATGATATCGTGGGAAAAAATATACATATATAAGTGATATCTACTATATGTATGGAACTTTTATTATTAGTATTAGTATTTTTAGATATTTTAAAAGTATTTTCACTTAATATTTATTTGTTATGATAATGTAATATGAGCTTAAATAATGAAATGACAATTCATATTTAATGTAAAGCACATTACACACAACAATTGAAAGAAACACAGGTTAGAGAAACGTAGTACAGAAATGAAACCATATGCCAATAGTGAAAATTTGTAAAAATACAAAGCTCTCAATGAGGTACTTGTTTCAAGTGTAACCAAGTAAAGCATAGATCAAAACCTCATGCTACGAAATCGCATATCCAGAACGCTGATTTCAAATGTATAAACCCTCGGGATAATCTGAACTACTCGGAATCAAACATATTTAAAAGCTTGGAATGACAGTCAAGTTCCTTCCTTGCATCGGGTAGAAACTTTCCTCGATCATAAATTTCCTACTCAATAAGTATGCACGTCGAGAATCACCAGTAACCTACAGATTGATTTTTCTGGAATGCAGCATATCAAGGTGCAAGCTTGAACCTTCAAGCTTTAATTCCATAGTCTTAGTTGACAGTAAGGACAACAATATTTTTAGTTGTAAATACAGGACCACCATTTCCTTGATCGAACAATGTGATGATACGCTGATCGGAATGTGGTACCCAATTGGTGAATCATTGAAATGTATGACAAGTCCAGAGGAGCTAGAGCTTCATAAGGCTTAATTACTTTTGAGGGAAACTATTCATGACGAATAAAGCTGAGGGATGATCAAGAAAAAGTTGTGATTACTTAACTTTAGATGTTGAACAATTGGTAAAGCTCCTCATCTTCGAGAGTGAAAGATCTCCTCAAGGTCCAATACGTCTATGAAATCCACCTTTCTTCAGTCTTTCTGAATCACTCTTAGTTTAGCACTCCGACTTCGAGGATTCAGTGTTTCCTCCTTTTCAGATGGTGTTATGGGTCTTTTTGTAAGGATAGTTCCATTTTGTCCTTGTATCACCTGTTTAATCCATGCTTCTTCTTTAACAGTATCCAGATTAATTTTCCTCAGCTCACGTAAGCGCTTCCCTTCTTCATCTTCAACCCCACCTTCATCAACTTCACTGCAGTTCATAATATTGAGAAATGCCTGCTTTACTATTCTGTCCTCCAAACTGTGGAATGAAATTACAGCAAGCCTTCCACCAGAACTGAGAGACTCAAAGCAAGCACGGATGGAATCCTCCAAAGTTTTGAGTTCATCATTAACAGCTATCCTCAAAGCCTGGAAAACTCTTGTAGCCGTCTTAATCCAACCTTGCCTTCCTGCTTAAGCAAGTATCCAAAGTATAATCACATTTCTCATTTCCACAGACAAGAATGTGCAGAAGATTATTAAGTATGAAAAAGTACCTACTGCACCAATTCCCGCTAGTAATGTCTAAGAAATTTATAAAATTTTACACAAATTTAAAATATGAATAGTGACAAAGCCACCTAGAACTGAAAATCACCTTTCGTCCTAGAAGTTGAATTCTGAATAAGGTCTACCAGCTCATTGGTAGAATGTAACCCTCCATGTAGACGAGCCTTAACAATTCTGTTTTGAAGAGAGTACCAATTGCTTTCTTCTCCATATTCTCGCAGAACTCGCCCTACTTCATCAGCTGGCCAAGAATTCAATATGTCTTCAGCTTTTAGAGTTGCCTGTCACAGTCCTGTGTCAGTTAATCAAGGAAACCTCTATGAACATTTTCTCCACATCTATGAAAGATATAAGAAAATATAGAATGAGAAGCGTTTACTGAATCAGATGTCCTGACGTTAAGACAAATAGTGACATCAACAACGAAAACTTAATAGGATGCGATCGTGATAACTGATAATTTCTGTAAAGCTTCCTTATAAATAGTTAGTGTGTGTAGTGACTAGTTGTATTCAAACATATCCCTACATTCAGAAAATAAGTCTTAAAATGTCATCTTGGAATCCATTTTTCTGGAAAAGAATACATATCAGCCAGGTGACGTTTTTTTAATCAATGGGAAGAATGTGGTTATTGGAACGCGAATTTGAGTACTCACTCAATCCGGCAGATCCCTATATCGACGAATATATCCGTTTCATGAGGAGAGAATGGAACTACCGTGTTGCAAAAGCACATAATTTGGAGATAGACACCTATGTCATCCAAAACGCCGTGCAATTGAAATGTTATAAAATCTCGGTGAAGAAGACAACCAAGTCGTGGGAAGTTGCACGACTTAAAGTATGAAAGGGAATAAATTTCCTTGTCTTGTCATGTCAATGTGAAATCAACAGATGTGTAGATTTTTTCTTCTTATAAAGCGTGGTGTCGTACACACCTTACATCAAAATGAATTGGTGCAATACACATTCACACCTTATAAGAAGAAAAAAAATCAGTGCCAGCTAAGGCGTGGAGCTGGTACCACCTTACAAGGTGTGATGCCCTTCACGCCTTAGCAATGACAATTAATGGCCCTGTTAACGTTTGTAGTAAGGCGTGGGGCAGTACTCGCCTTTGCCATTTTGGTTCGTTTGTATTTTTAGTTACCCCTTTGGAATTTTGAAGAAAAAAAAAAGTTATCCTTTAGGCTCCGGACTCCCTTTTAATCCTTGCCACAAATTATTTTTGTGCAAAAGAATTATTTCATTCACCCCATTCATTTTATAATTCAGTTCCAGAAAACCAGTAATCTCCCATTAATCATTAGCTGACAATTTTACCATTGAGTACTCCCCACTTCCTGTCGTTCAGTACAGCTAAGTTGCTTGGACTCTCCAAAAATGTTGCCGCACCCGTGTCGGATCCTTCAAAAATACACTGTTTTTGGAGGATCCGACCCGCACCCGTCGACATATTTGAAGAGTCCGAGCAACATAGGAGTACAGTATATCTGCTACTAAAATGATATCCAAGCTACCTTTTCTTTGTTGAACTGCTTTTAAAGTTGTCTAAAGACCTAGAACCCACCTTAATGATTATTACCCACAAGTTTCACAAATGTACAACGCATCCTATATTTGTAGACCAACTACAAAATGATATATTCATCAGTTAAAATTAGAAGGATAGATGATATATAAAAAAAAAGGTGACTTTTTAAAGTATGTTTGATGTAGAAATTGACCACCCATTAAACCAGAGGAATACAATCCCAAAATCAACATAGTACCAACTAGTAACCATGAATCTCGTAGAATTTTAGCATTAAAGCAAAGGAATAAAATCACAAAATCAACATAATTTACCAAAGGGTGGATACTGGAACTCTTAGAAACATAAGCCAACGTGCAATGCAGCATAAGATACTAGTAACATTTGAGAGCTAGACAAATCAGAATGACTGTCGAAATTTAAACACGATCTGGAAAGAAATTACCTTTGGATTCATTCTCATGTCAAGAGGTCCATTCTTCAGCACGCTAAAACCTCTTCCAGCATCATTTACCTGAATAAAATATGGAAAAAATTCAAGACATTGATATTATTCTCAGAAATCTGTATCCTGATAGTCTCTAAATATTTCTCCAATAGATGGTTAACAGGAAGAAATACATTTCTTTGACCCCAGCGTGAGAGTAGAAGTCAGTTATCAAATGCATCAATTTTAGCCAGGGGGAAATAGTCTTTTACGGTTTTAAAGAACTCGGTGTGACACTGTTTACTAGCTTTTCTTCTCATATACAGCCAACTCACACAGTAGTCACACACACGGGAAAAGAAAGAAAGGTAAGGCGACGGAAACCAGATTATCGAGCAAACAACTTGAAGTTTTACAGTAGTTTCTAAGATGCGATTCGAGTACAGACCTGCATAGATGACATACCCAAGTCCATCAAGATCCCATTAACTCCACCAGTCAATAAGTCATCTGCAACTTCACCAAGCACAGACTTGACGTCCTTAAAATTTTTCATAAAGGTATGCACCTTCAAGGCAGAAGCCGTATCAAAAGAGTCCCTATCTATAATACTCTTCAGCTGAGATTGAGCCTTTTGATGCGCAATGGGATCAACATCAAGCCCGACATACACTTGCATTTCGGGATGAGCTCGAATTATCTGTATGTACAAGCAAATAACTTTTAAAATTTTCAACATGGAAGACAAATGATCCCATATCACTACCTCAAAATAAATTATGCAAGTAACTTAATGCAACTAAGTATACGTTAGACAACAAATTCATTACAAAGTGATATTTCATGAAAGAACATGAACTTAACTAGGCATAACATGATACTACTTAATTCTTTTACTATTCCAATATAAAAGCTTAATATTTAGAAAACTTAAAACATTAACAACTTTCTAGATTTTTTTTCTCGTTTAAAAATGACAAGATAATACATTTATCAGAAAAGGAGGCAAAAACAAAAACACCATACCCAGTGTAATCTCACAAAGTGGGGTTTGGGGAAGGTGGAGAAGGTAGTGTGTATGCAAACCTTACCCTACCTCAGAAGTAGACAGGTTGTCTCTGATAGACCGTCGGCTCAAAGAAGTAACGGATGTGAAACCATAACAATCAGTTACTACAACAAAATAATATGATAATTGAAATACAAGAAACAATGGATACCAACAAAAAACTAAGTACAAGGAGACTACAAGAGTAAATATTACGACTAATTGTATCGAAGGATTGGCTAGACAATGTTCTACTAACTGCTAACATATTTTCCTAATCCGTATCCTCCTCAATTTACCATCTAAGGCCATGAACTCGGTAAGTGTTAATCTAAGTACAACAAACAATGGATATTGGATACTAACAAAAAAAAAGTACAATAAACTACAAGAGTAAATATTTTGACAAATAGTATGGAAGGATTAGCTAGACAATGTTCTACTACCGGCTAACATACTATCCTAATCCGTATCCTCCTCAATTTACCATCTAAGGTCATGAACTCGGAACAAACAATGGATACTAACCAAAAAAAAGTACAATAAACTACAAGAGTAAATATTTCGACAAATAGTATTGAAGGATTAGCTAGACAATGTTCTACTACCTGCTAACATACTACTCTAATCCATGCCCTCTTCAATTTACCATCTAAGGCCATGAACTCAGTAAGTTGAAACAACTTTTATGTCTTGTCTAATCACCTATCCAGATACTTCAAAAAGGACAATAATTATACAAGGAAGGAGGTACAACTGTAAAAGCAAGGGAAACACTAACCGCAGAGGAATGGCCGGCGGCACCGAGAGTACAATCAAGGAAGGAGCGGAGAGTAACGGAGGTGAAAACATCCAAAACTTCACCGAGCAAGACAGGGACATGGGCAGAATTGTCATTTCCATAGTTCTTCAGGAACGCCTCCTCATCCAGCTCTTTATCCGACCGAGTCCGTCGTTTTACTTGTGAAAGTTTGCTTTGGTTAATTACACTAATATTGCTGCTCTTCTCCAAGTTTTTGCCTTTGTTTTTCCGAGCTTTACTGCGAATTGAAGCAGAAGTGGAGAAACTAAAGCTGCCGGGGAGGCGGAGGTCGTGGAATTTGAACGGTGGCGGAACGGCGGATGAGCGGAAGAAAAGATTCCGAACAACCCTCGCCATTGTGGAACAGGATAATTCTTTTAACTAATTAATGGCACTCCATTTAACTGATTTCAAAGGGATCAATTGATTTTATGTCTCACTTTTCGAATTTCGATATTCAAATAAAAAAAAAATTATCACGATTTTTTGTTACATTTTAAATTTCATGCTCATATTTATAATTAAAATTAAATTATTAACTTTCAAAAAATCAGATTGATGTTACATAAATTGGAAAATAGAGGGAGTACAATATCTTTTTTATTTTATTATGTCCAATCATCTTTCGAGAAAATTATCAAAAAAATAAAACAATTTTTGAAGTTTGAATCTCTAGATTCAAACACATTATTATTCTGGTGCCAACTTAAGTGTCACTTTTTAAATTTCTAAATTCAAACAAATTATTTTACAAATTTTTTTACCATAAATTTTTGTTACATTTAAAATTCCATGGGAGTACAATATCTTTTTTATTAGGTAAGGTAAGTTGCGCGCGTTCATAAATAATAATTGCATTAAACTTGCAAACAATCCTTTACTAATATTCATACATTAAAAATAATGAAAAAAATTAGGTTTTTAAAAAAATATTAGCAATATTCCAACATGAATTTGATTATTTGTCATTATCACATAACTCAAAAACCTCTAATGAATGAATTATTCAGAAAATAATAAATCATTGGTTCTTTAATCAACATTAAAAGAAAAATAAAGAAGAAAATAAGAATATATATACAAAGGCATTTCGTAAGAAAAACAACACATTTAAGTTGCATAGATTATACAATTGTAATATATGTCTCAGGAAAAAATTTAAAAATTTGTTAACAGATTCAAAAAAGAAATTACGCTTGAATATGAAAACAATTATAACTTTTGAACTTGCATAATGAATTTCTTCAATTGATAAGTGAGAAACTTCATATCTATGTAAAAATAGATAATATGTAAGTTTATATATAGTATTTTAAGTTATAAGATTTTATATAGAATATCAAAACATGAATTCTTGAAATTGAGTACAATAATTATTTTATGCACAATGAATATACCTACTATATGTGTATATGTTCAATATAACCGGAGACAATAACTTTGCAGAAACATAAATAATAGAGTTTAAAACATATATTCAAAATAAAAAATTAATATCATAAGCATAAATTAATGACTGTAAAAAAACATACCAAGATATGTAAAAATAGAATGAAATAGAAAGGAAAAAATCAAATCCACTGAATGCACAGTGTCCCCTTAAGAAAACTGTTCTCCTCTAATAACTGAGGTTTAAAGAATTAGATCCTCAGAGGATGAAACGATTTTATTCACCAATGTATTGAGACAAAAATAATGGTGTCAGTAACACTCAACAGGAGCAAAGTACACTAATATTTAATTGTGCAGAAGAAGAAGAAGAAGTTCAGAATTTTCGTTGTTTTAAAATGAGAGGAAATCCCTCTATTTATTGACAACAAAGGGTAGTGTGAACAAATGTTTATTGTGCCTTATCAGAAAGATCATAACTCTTTGGAAAAGTCACGACTCTTAGGAAAGGTCACAACCTTTCATAAACGTCACAACCTTTCGTAAAAGTCGCAATTCTTCATAAAAGTCACAACTTTTAATGAAACGGGAAGGCTAGTTTTGGAAATAAATAAATTAAAAGGGAATTCTTGTTTGTGGTGGCGCCACGTAGGCGGGCCTAGGGTTCTCTTTTATATATATACTAGTAAAATTATTCGCGCTTCGCGCGGGAATTCAATATCACGGAATTTATAAAATAATACTTAAAACCTATCGGTCATTAAAACTAAAACACTATATTATCTTACATACAAGATTAAGTAGTAACAAACATTAATAATGTAAAGGAAAATGAAAATTATAACATCTTATCATTTATCATTAATAACATAAGCATAAATTAATGACTGTAAAAATACATACCAGGATCTGTAACATAAGCAATGGTGTCAGTGAGCCGCTCAACAGGAGCAAAGTACACGAATATTTAATTGTGCAGAAGTAGAAGAAGAAGAGGTTCAGAATTTTCGTTGTTTTAAAATGAGAGGAAATCCTTCTATTTATAGATAACAAAGGGTAGTATGAACAAATATTTATTGTGCCTTATCGGAAAGGTTGCAACTATTTGGAAAGGTTGCAACCCTTCGAAAAGTTCACAACCTTTCATAAAAGTTACAACTTTTCATAAAGTCGCAACTCTTCATAAAAGTCACAACTTTTCATAAAAGTCACAAATTTTCATGAAAAGGGAAGGCTAGTTTTGGAAATAAATAAATTAAAAGGGAATTCTGGTTTGTAGTGGTGCCACGTATGCGGGCCTAGGGTTCTCTTTTATATATATATATATATATGATACGATTTTATTATGTGCAATCATCTTTCGAGAAGATTAGTAAAAAAAAGTAAGACAATTTTCGGAGTTTGAATCTCAAGCTAGTCAGTATTTCCTTTAGCGAAAGCTTTTCATATGCTCCTTGCTCCTGCTAGAAGTATGGGATTACCAATTTTTTTAGAGTAAATATATGAAAATATGGGGTAATAAACTAAATAGGTCAGACATTAAAATTTTGATATTTGATAGAAAATACTAATATTTGAGATTAAGTTGGACAAAAGTATTTGAAAATTAAATTGTATTTAACTTGAAATCATTGGCAGATTCTGTCTCAACAAAAATAAATAGTACATCCTTCCAACATTTAGAAACTATACATGCAGTTTAGCAGCCAGGAAAATTAAGTAAAAATCAAAATCCACTAGAATTTTACGAAAGCTAGCACCCTTGGTGCGTGATAGCTACGCAATATCCTTAGTTTCATCCTCTTTTAAGATACCCAATGACCAAAATGAAATTAATTGTTCTATTACAGAAGCTGGGATCCCACACGCTGGGTTAGTCACTGTTTCAATGTATGCTCATGTTTAATGGCGCTTCTTACCAGGACCACCACCTTTGTTCTTCTTGCCCTTGTTCTTTTTACCGCCCTTTTTCTTCTTCTTCCCTTTACCCGAAGAAAAAGACTTCTTCCCATCATCAAATGATGCTTTAGGCGCAGAAGGTTTTAGTAACTGTTTAACATCAAGCACCCCGTTTCTGAAGTTACCTTCAGTTGATTTCAGCACCCTATCCTCTGGTCTGCGCCTTCCTGCTGCTTTTCTTGAACTACTAGCTCCCCCGAATCGTCCAAGTACCAAATTCTGCAAACCAAATAAGTTAGCAACTTATGTTAAGTGGAATTTTCAGTAAGCAACTCCAAAGAAACCTGAGTTTTCAACCTCTTCTTGCATTTTCTCCTCCCTTTCCTTCTGTTTCTTCATCATTACTCGTGCTACACTAAGTGGTAATCTCTGTTTCTTCTGAGGCTGCCACAATTAACAGAAACATTATCAACAGATGCAGAAAATATTTTAGTATTTGTCAAAAAAATTGCAGAACATACTACAACAGCCAACGTTATTATTCATAAATTAAAGGTTGTGCCTCACCTTCCCACCAAGCGCAACTACTTTCCTGTTCTCCAGCTCCTTTTTTTCCTTCCATGTCATATGCGCGGAGCCTGAAAATAGGACAGAGAACCTAGTCAGTGCCATATACTAAATAAGCTCCTCCCATCAGCACACTGTTAAACCCGGATAGGACTAGCATAAAAGTCGAACAGAATAATTGGGGGGAAAATCAAACAGCCAAGTTTTGATTTTAGTCATGCTAAGAAAGCTTTTCTATAGGAAAAACTGCTATATGAGACTTGTCAAGTACACCCAATTCAACTGGAAATCTAAATGCGATGAACCTGTTGAAGTTGATTAGGATAATGTGGCTAAGACAGACACCTGGATAGGGAAGCTGCCAAAGTCACAAGAAAAAGAAAATGTGTTGGCAGCGGAAAGTAATTTTGATGGATATGCACTTGAATGCCTTCGGGATGATATAAACCAAGGAAGACTGACACAAAAATGAAAGCAACTTCAATACTGCGTGCACTGGAACCTTTTCCAAATAAGTTGCACGGGCTACCTTTTTCATGCAAGACTGTGGATACCATTCTTCCCTGATACGTAACAACGAAAAATGCGTATAATTTCAGTTGCTTTGTCTTTTAAGGACAAATTTTATACTATTAGTTGTTGTGTACGAGATGTTTATTATGCATTACTTTCATTGTGTGATCAAAGGCATACCGCACATGTTAAGAAAGATATACCGTAAGGGGGTTGTTTGGTAGCTAGTAAAGAGGCAACTTATCCATGTACTGATTTCTGTATAAGTTATAAATACTTGGGAGGTAAATTATTCATGTATAAAATTAATACGATGTTTAGTTTGCAACTTAGAAACCCACATAACTAATACATTCCAGCCAAAGCAAGCTACTTCAATTTTAAAGCCTTTACTCCATCCCAAACTTTCAGCTCTTTTGAATATCAAGCTTAATATTTCCATAACAATGATAACCGAATATGGAGAAAGAGGATCTCCCTGCCTATGGCCCCTTTGGGAATTGAAGAAGCCTTTTGGACTGACATTGATTAGAATGAAAAACCTAGCAGTAGAAATACAGGTATTGATCCACCTTATCCATTTCCTTCCAAAATTCATCAACTGTAGCACATTCAAAAGATAAGACCAATTAACATGGTCATAAGCCCTTTCCAAATCCATCCTTACAAACCACCCCTCTTTTTTTCTTTTTTTTAAGTGGTGACAACAATATCTCTACGATTACTAAAGAACCTCAATATGAAATCAAGAAAGATGGTATAAAAATCAGTAGATAGCTGAGAACCATTATCTTTCTCTGATAAAGAACTGAAAACCACTATCTTGTCATCTATTGGCCACTTATGATAGGAGCAGCCATCACCTGCTTCTACCTCACCTTTATAAACATGAGCCTACATCATAATGACCTACCACCACCCAACATCAAGTGCACGGATGAAGCCTTACCCAGTCACCAACAGGCAAACAAAATAGCTGGTCAGCCTAATTAACTTGCCAACTTTCACTTTACCTGTTGAAAAATCTCTTTCACTTTACAGTTTCAGGTAGAAAGTTTTGGTGCCCTGAGATCCCAGCTTCATGGGATCATCAACCAAAGAGTCCATTGTTGGCTACACTTGGGCAAGGACAACTGACTCACATAAATCAGGGTTGAGTATCTATTTTGGCCTATTTCTTGTAATGATTGATCAATATTGACTGATGGCCCATATAGTTTTTGACTCCCTAACTGGTTAGCACCAGTATTTTCCTTTTATGCTTTTGTCATGCATTCAATTTTCCACTTCCAAATGAACATGATTTGGGTTGAAGAAAATGGTCTTCAGAAAAAGTGGACGACACTCTATCCATGACAAAGTAGCTACCATTATCTAGGGTAAAGGAATGTAAAGTTCCCTTCATATGGCTTACCAGATTAAGTAAAGGCATTTCTCTTCTTCTTCTTTTTTTAAATGGTAACAGCAAGTAAAAGCATTTAATCACTGAGCACTGCTTCAGTCCTAGAGATGGATTTTGAGATGTTTGTACTAATTAAACTCATTCATGTCAATATTTAAGGATATTGTTGTTATGGAGAAAAGGAAAAGCTATGAACCAGTTTTGTGCTCAGCTCAAATCCCGAATTGAAGTGTTCCTCTGCACTAAAATCCTCCTCAAGTTTGCTAGTATTCACTAGTTTCAGATTTCAAGCACATCTCAGAAGTCTTGACTTTCGCAAACACTTTCTACCATTCAGTTCCTCCACAATCTCATGCCCAGTGTATCACAAAGACTTGTAAACTGAACCACATTAGCGTAACAATTCATGCAGGACATTGTCATACATGCATAAAACTTAGCTGAATCTAAAGTTTCAATATGAACAAGAGCGTATAGTGAACCAATCAAATGTTTTAGTTGAACAATCACAGAAATTTTGTTAGCCAGTTTATAACTTCATAGTATCAATAGGATGTCACTTCACTAATCAAAAGAGAAGGATATCCTCTTATAAGTTTCCGACTATGCCTGTCCTCGAAGTTTGAAATTAGTGAAATAAGCTAATGCGCAAAATTTGGAAAGTCTCTATCAGTAAGTTAACTGAAAACAAAAAGCAATCCATTGTCAAACAGGTAACTATTTTCTGGAGATGTTTGTTCTGCTTTTTGTTCTAGAGATGTAGTGAGAGTACAAGCCACCACTATCATGAAGGTCTCAAATTCTTGAATATAATTATATATGAATCATGAATACAATGTTTCCCAACATTCAGGCAAGAAAAAGATATTGGTTAACTGCTTCGAATGATGATTGAATCATTAATGCTAGATTATTGCACTGTCATAAGAACAAAATCCTAATTGGTTCATGAACAATATGGCTTACATAACATATCATTGACGCAAAATTAATGACATAAATTTTGCACAGCCCTACTCCTTAGACAGAGGGTTCTTTTCTTTTTTCTTTATTCAAAACCCAAAAACCCAAATAACATGAAACATGCTCTACTGAACCAAAACTACACATGAATTAAGTTTTCGATCAAGTTGGAGTACAAAAATAGTACCCTTAATCAAGAGAAGACAAAAAAAACTACTACTTACCCAGAAATTCAGCCTCCTTCATTATCGACTTAAAATCCATCCTTTGTTCCTTCATGTCCATATTTGGCCAAATCTTGGGTGTTCTTATTTTTCCGTTGTTCCCTTCAGAATCTACAAGTAAAACAATCAGACACCGTTTATCACTTAGATACAAATAAAGAATGCAAAATTAGAGCCTGTTTGGATTAGCTGAATTTAAGTAGCTTTTAAGAAGCAACTGTTGAAAAGCAATTTTCAAGTTTGGAGCTGACTTTATAAACAAGCAGTTATACTTTTAGATAAAAGTGCTCAAGCTGGAAAAAACGATTAGACGTGTTAAACACATCCTAGTATCCACTATAAAAGAGTTGATTACTACAAAGATTTACAACAACAACATGCCCAGTAAAATCCCACAAGTGGGATCCTTCAGAGGGTGATGTGTATACAACCTTACCCGTACCTTGTAAAGATAGAGAGGTTGTTTGTGATAAGACCCTCAGCTCAAGTAAGCACATAAAAAATCAAGTATGTATAGCATAGAAAATACAGCTACATTGAAAAACAATACAACATATAACACAATAATCTAAGTTTGAGTTGATTCCAATACAATAATAATTTATATTTCAATTTACATCAACTATCAAAATTACATCAACATATGCAATTAGGGCTGGGCGTTTGGTCGGTTCGGTTGGTTTTTCGGTTTGGAAAAAATGTGAAACCAAACCAAATTGAAATAAATTCGGTTTGGTTTTCGGTTTAACCAAATTTAATTAACAGTGGCAAAAATTAAAGAAAGTTACTTTATTTATACTTATCAAGGATGGATAGTAGTCACTAATTTACCGTAAGCCTCATTAGGATCAAATGCTTTGATGTCCTCTACATACAAATGCACCGGAAAATAGCCACAAGCATGCTTACAGATGTACACTAACAGTAACTAAAACTCTAAAAGATGATAGACATTAGACACTCATGACTCAACACTACTTCATGAATACTTATTTAACACAAATGTCAACAGAGTTGCCTATAAATAACTTAATTACAGAAAGACGCAGTACATTACAGTTCACAAATCACACAAATAATCACATAGTTGCATACTTGCATTCAATGATTTAAAAAACAATAGAGTACGCAATACATGTTTTTCATATTCTTGCCATGGGTTTTCATCAGATTTTGCTCTTAATGTGTGTCTAACAATTTCTTTTGTTGTTTCACTTCAGGAATCTCTAACAATGCTTACAGATTTTGCTCTTCAACTTCTAGAGTGCTACACTGCTCTGCTACTGCCTACTCGTGTTGTTTTCCACAAGTTTATTGGATTCCATTATTAATTTACCATCAAAATAAAGATTTCCAGATGAGAGTTGGGACGCGATGAGCACTGACCTTCGAGGCGCCAGTCGCGAGCAAGCACTGAGCAGTGGCCAGTGAGAAGCGCTGCGGGCTGCGAGCACTCGGCGAGAGTCAGAGATTAGAGTTGACTGTTGAGAGACGACAGGCTGGCGGGCTGGCGGGCTGCGGCGTAAGTCGTAACTGATAATTCCAAGTCGAGTGAGGAGTGACGATTGACGAGATTTGAGAGATGGGAGTTACTGTCTGAGTTAGGGGTTTCTATTGGAATTTGGGCCTAATTTGAATATGGGTTGTGGGCTGAAGTAACTTAATTAAGGGTATATATATAATTTCGGTTTTTTCGGTTAACTGATTTTTTTTAAGCTAAAAACCGAAAATCAAACAAAAAACTGAAATATTGAAATTTGAAACCGAAATAATCGAAATCGAAATTTAAAAAAAATCGGTTCGATCGATTTTTTCGATTTTAACCATATTATACCCAGCCTTATATGCAATCAAGGTAATTCTTCCCATTTGTCCGAATGTTATATTCCAGATTGTATATAATCATAAAGTTAGTGTATATAATTTATATTTTTCTTCGATGCACTTTTTAATAAAATTAAATTAATTTATAAAAAAATTAAAATCAAAACCAAATCAAACCCAAGAAAGTGTTGGTTTATAAAATTTATATTGGGTAAAAGGAAATTATGTTTAAGTGGTACATAAAAAATATATTTAGAGGGTTAAAATAAAATAAGGTTGAGTTGAAGTATCCAAACAAAATTTAGAGACGAGTTTAAAGGGGTTGTTTATGTGTTTGGCCTTTTTTCTTCTTCTTCTTACTTCCGTTAATTAATCATCTTCTCACAAAAATAATGTATTACATCTACAACAACAACACACCCACTGAAATTCCACAATTCAAGAGTAGGAAAGGTGGAATGTACGTGAAGACCACCACTATCTTAAGGAGATAGAGAAGTTCCACAAGGTTCGAAAAAGGTAGAATGTACGCAGACCTTACCACCACCCAAGGATGTACAGAGGCTATTTCCGAAAGACTACGGTAGTACATCTAAAAGAACACAAACAACTCATTGCCTGAAAAAAAAAACATCCCTTATTGCACACAAGAACATCACCTAAACAATTTATGACTTGTAAAATACACTAACTGCAAAATTTGGATAACCAAAGACAAAAATTGGTTGGTTCTAAAGTCCAGATAAACCAGGACATACAACTTTTTAACTAAAGAGTGCAAATTTAATGGCCCTTTCATAGAGGGTTAATAACTTTAATGATTTAGTAAGTATTCACTGACAAATAGATGGAACTCCCAAAAAATAAATGGAACAAATTGTATGCAAATATTATGAATATATGTCAGCTCTCTCTGTTTCATATCTACATTGATGACTCTCTTCACCTATACTCCCTACCTACCTACCTACCTACCTACCTACCTACCTACCTTTTTATTCTACCAACAGCCTTCTATATAGTATTATCTCTTCCTGCAAAAACCCTCTCACAGTACTACACATCGATGTCTCGTCCGCTAAAGGAAATCCCAACGATGTCTTGCTGGAAATATTCTTGATTCAATCAAGTCTTTGGAGTGTTTAGACTCAATCGTCACAATCCAATCCGCAGACTTCTAGGAGAGGACCATCTTTTGAGACAAACGGATTGACTCGTACCCACAATAATGTCAAGACTGAAGCAAGAAGAATAGACCATACGATGACTATGGTTGGGGTTCGTTCTTGCCTTCCCATCAATCCTTTGAGGAATGGGTAGAGATGAATAATAACCCACAAGGCAAAGAATAGCCTACCAAATAAGGGTCCCCAAGAGTCATAACCGTTGTTTATTGCATCCGAGATACCAACCACAACTCCAACTATGTTCACTATTAGCAAAGTCGTTGGTGGGATCAATAATGATGTCCACTTGAACATATAGAGCTCCGAAAATTCTCCATCGTCACCTGCTTTGGTGGTGACGGTGAAACGTGTTTCCACACCAGCTAAAACCTTGAACAATCCTTGAAAGAGAGCAAAAAAGTGTGCAGAAGCACCTCCAATAACCCAAAACTGCTCATTTCTCCACCAATCATCTATACCAACACCACCCCACTGCATCTCAAGGATACCGGTGGCAGCAATAGAGATGAAGAGTGCAATGAATATAATGCTGGCATAATTACTGATCTGTAAATGTTTAAACATACACAATTAGCGGACAACCTCAATTAACTTTTAGAAAATTGGAAGTGAAGGATCAGACTAAATGGGAAAAAAGTAACAATTCTCAATAGTTAGAAGTATCAATACTGGCAAGCTTTTATATATATTGTTAAGCTAATGAAAGTCATAAACTATGAGTCTCATCTTTCTTTCTTGCTGAGGATTTGAGAGAGGTTCTGGCATATGAAGTTTCTCAATATAGATCCAGTTATTCCGCTGGAACGGATATAAAAATGGTTTAAGTTAAAGACCCAAGCTGATATGAAGACTGACATGACTCTAAGTAAACACTTCATCTGCTGAACGCTTGAATGAAATAAATTGTTGATTTTTCAGCAACATTTTTTTTTAGATATAACCAGGTCAATAGCGGAATCAGAAATTGAGTTACCTCAGGAACAATGAATTTTCCAGTGATAAGGCAGATAGCCGGCAAGGAACAGTACACAATCAAGGGAATGGACGTCAAAGGATACACAACAGAGTTAATGTAAGAGAGTCGCTCCAGCCACTTCAATCCACCACCATAGCCATACCAGATCGGGCAATGCTTGCTCAATAAAATTTCAACTGATCCCAGCGCCCATCTAAGAACCTGATGGAGACGGTCTGAAAGATTTATAGGGGCTGAACCCTTGAAAGCAGGCAGCTGAGGCATACAATACACAGACCTCCATCCATGGCAATGCATCTTGAATCCAGTCAAGATATCTTCTGTGACAGAGCCATAAATCCAGCCAACCTGGTTGAAGATTAAAATTTTCATGACTCAGCAAACCAAATTTACTACATTCTTCCATAACAAAAAGTAATCAATGGGTCTTACCTCCTTCCCCCATTCTGTTTTATCTTCGTAACCACAGCTAATAACATGAACGGCTTCCTGCAAAAGTGATGAGGCACTGGCTTCCTTTGGAACACCACCATTTTCTAGAAGTGTTGAGGCAACAAAAACAGAAGACTGCCCAAATCTTTTCTCTAGTTTCACTTGGGAAGTCGGGCGTGAATCCACATTAGCTTCTGTAATGCAGCATAAGTTAGACTTTTCACCTCTATTGATCAGTGTATTAGTAACTTCATTGTACATTTTCTGTAACAAACGACTAGAACAATTATTCTTTAAAGCATAAAGATCTAACCTTCAACTCCTTCTTCAATGGTTTCAAGAGCATGTATTTGACTTGATGCCTCCCAGTGCTTTGGCTTCTTCTCTTTCTTTGTTTTCCCTTTCTTGTTCGTTTTCGATCTGAAACAGCAACAGCAAGAGCACAATTTCGGCAAGCAGTTGCAGGTCTTGCTAGGTCGCTTCTTCTTGGCAGGAGCATCATATCCATAAAGTGCATGCCTTCTGAAAACACACCCCGTACCAACATATATTGGTCCTTGTATACCATCCAAACCTTTCATGTTAATCTGGAAACAACCTCAAGAATCAGTTTCTTCCCGGATGGATTATGGATTGAACTCTAGTTAATGAAATAAGGCTATACATACATCAAAGAACACAACATTTCTGTTTGAGTATCTGTCATGACGATCAATCCCATCAAACCTTTGTGGAAACTGCACATAGCAGATTTTCTTTCCTGAAATGGGGTCCATCAAGAAACACATGGCTTCCCTCAATGCCTTGCTATTGTTGATGTAGTGATCACAATCAACATTTAACAAGAAAGGAGCATTTGATATGACAGCTGAAACCCTCATCTGCATACAGAAAGAAAGACAACATTGACAAAATCAGAACTCCATGTTCATGAAAAAGAATTTTCTTGTTGTTCCAATATTTTAACTAACATAAGGTCAGTCAAATTACCAAAGCATTCATGGCGCCTGCTTTTTTATGGTGATCAAACCCAGGCCTCTTTTCACGGGAAACATAAACCAGGCGAGGTAAATCATTTCCTTCAACATCGTGGACACCATCATGACCCATTAATACCTGTAGAAGAGTTAATCAGAAAAACTGAGGTATAAAAAGAAAGATAGCACCTAATACCTTTGACACTCATTTAAAGCATTCCACTGAATTTATGTTGACGAGAAGTCAAAAGATTTATCTTTTTTTGTTTATTTTACACATTCTTATGAAGTTTGAACACAATGAAAGATCCAGATAGTTCTGTTGCGCAAGGTCCAAAAAGTAGTCCTGGATGAACTGGACAGTCCAGCTCAGAAGCCGTCTATGCCCCTGGGCTTCATCCAGAGTATCCTTGCTGACTAAAGAGTTTGATGGTCAATGGCCAAGACAGATAAATTTTCCAAAAGCACTTTTCAACACACTGAGAGCAGAAACCATGCTGTTGGTGGAGATTATGGGGAAAATAGAGAAGAGATGGTTAACAACTGGGGAAACCTGGAAAGAGAAGGAAGAGATCCAGGATACAATTGGCAATCAAATTAGATGGGTAATGCATAACTTGCCAGCAGAATCTATGAAGGACTATGATACAAATTTTGAAGGTAACAGAATCTCGTTTGAGGTGAATTCATCACAATAAATTTCTTCTTACCTGGATCATACCAGGATGATCTCGGACATTGTTCCCGGGCCATACTGTGCCATCCTGCATTGTCCAACCGTCCTCAGGAACCTTTTGAGCAGTTGCCACAAGACTATTTATCTTGACTTTAAACTCTTCATATTCTCTCTGAGGCCATAAACACAAGAAAATATTCAGATCAACAGCCCTAGAAGGTACAAATCTAAGTGCCCTGAAAGGTTTTGATGCATGTCAAAAGAAACAGAGAGATAAATCTATGCTACAAACCTTCATGGCACGCCGTTCCCTTACAAATGCAGGATGAACTTTATTTTTCAGATAGTCCATCTTTAGTGAAAAATACCATTCTGGAGCACGAGGTTCAATATTATACTTCTTGCAGAAAGGAACCCATTTTCTCGCAAAGTTAGATGTCTCAGAAAGGGCTTCAAAAGTAAGCATTGCTGCACCATCATCTGACACATAGCATGTAACTTTGTCCACTGGATAATCCACAGCAAGAATGGATAGAACAGTGTTTGCAGTGATTAATGGTGGTTCTTTCAAGGGATCGACTGTGCTGACAAAAATGTCAATAGGAGCCAACTCTGAAGGCTTTCCTTCTTTTTCATACCTGAAATGATAAAGCTTGTGAATACACGACGACAATTCTCTCTGAAACCAATGAACCCATTAAGGGTATCCAAAATTCCAAGATAAATCAATCCAAAAATCTTCTCAATTTCAAGTCGACCCCAAAACATTATAACAGCAGAACCCTACCTGAGTGAAAGCCGATCAAGGTATGTTTCTCGAACTATAGGGCACCACTTTGGGAACTGATCAAGAATCCATGAAGCAGCAAACCATATCTCACAAATAACTGATGTCAACCACAGGCCAATTGCATCATTTACCGGATGAAGAATTCTATAATGGAAGAAGAGGCCAAGAATTGTGAGACGGAGTATGATTAGAATTCTGTACGGGTTAATCTTGCTTGAAGATATGGGCAACTTTCTTGATAGTGGCTGCCTTCCTTCATCCATCCTGAGAGAATGATCATTTATAAAGAAACTTGCTTAAAATATTCACAAATACATTAGTGAATTAGAACCACAGAGAGCAAAAACAAGTCTTTTTTTCTCTCAGTTATGCCTAAA
This sequence comes from Solanum etuberosum, assembly GCA_029582245.1. Lineage (NCBI taxonomy): Eukaryota > Viridiplantae > Streptophyta > Magnoliopsida > Solanales > Solanaceae > Solanum > Solanum etuberosum. Next base: position 20,601 of record JAJONR010009957.1, read on the forward strand.
GAATCTCTGTACAAGTACTTTCAAGTTTGTAGTAAGCTGAATAAGACTAGCGACAACCTCACACATAAGAAACCCCACAAAAACAACTTCATGAACAGAAACTGGGGAATGAAAGAGCTTAAATTTATGATTATGATACACAAATCTTAATTGTTGGCATTAAATAATTTTTTCATCAGCAATCATTAGCATTCAATCTTTGCCCAAAAAAACATTTTAGTTAATCCTTGAGTGCAACTAGTATGCCTTCCATTCAGAACTAGAGCTGTTGAAACAGTATTTATATTTCAAGAAGATTAATAGTACTTTTAACCAGCATCTATTTTTAAAAATTTGCACAGGTTTACCAATTGAGCCACTAACAAAATAGGACGCAAAAATATTTACATACATAGGCAAATAAGGATAATCCCCATGAAAGCTCCCACCACCATCTCCTTGATGCTTGACCACCGGGAGATTCTCATTCTGCTTTTTCTTCCATTCTTCCATTCTGTCCTTCCAAGAAACACTTCCATAGCCATATAGCGCAATGTCTTTCTCTGGAACCATTGGTCTCGGAAGCACTACGTCATCAAAAAAAAGCATCACATCACTCTCAGGTAATCAGATACAACAATCTAGAGAAAATACAATTAGAATGGGTTAATAACTTACAGGATACCGATGACTCAGTATGAGAATTTAGATAAACCCCATTTCCCAAGCCATTCGATGGAGCCACTATGAGAGCATGCTGATTGGAAGAAATCTGAGAATCCTGGATTAGGAAGTTGCAAGCATTAGACTTGTACATCTTCCAGATTATGTGAATGATTGTTTTTCTTCTTTTCGTTATTCAAATTAAGGGCTTACAAGAACATTTACCTCTTCACCATAGGTCAAAAGAGGTATTTCCATACCATCAGTTGATGAACCTTGTCTCGAGGACGAGCCATTTTCATATGAACCAGCATGACCACTTCCGCCATAAACAAAGGAAACTGGACCTGAACCTTGGCGTAAAATCCCAACGCCATAATCAAACTCGTGCTCTATGTCATCAGTATCATCCTCTTCCTCATCACCCTCAACACGTGGACTACCTGAAATCAAAACCCATACATCAATGTCCATAATCAATGCACTTGAGGTTTCTAGTTTTGCACTGAGAGCAAGTTTCCGTACCTTTAATCCGCTTGTATCTAGTTTTGCACTGAGGGCAAGCTTGGTTTCCTTCTCTTCTTTCATACTCATAGCAAAGTCTACAAACAGGGAAAGCACATTCATTGCAGGCAACAAACAGCTCTCCATCAGTAATCTCAAGTTCATCCCCACAAATCCGGCACATTCGTCCACTGAGCTCATGCACGGACTCTACCTGGACAACAGAAACGTCATCAAGGACAAAAGTTCCACTGTAGTCAGCATCAAATTACCAAAAACAAAGTATAATCCTCATAGATTATACAATACAATATATTCCAGAAGGAAAAATGCAAAACTTAGGTTGATTTTATTCACAAAAAAATTCAAGATCAATTGATACAGAAGGAAAATGGACAAAACCAAAGGCAGAGATGCCTCAACAAAAATTAGAAAAGGCTCAACATTTTTGGGGCTGCATTCCAAATTATCCTCAAGTAAAAACAACAACAACAAATGGGGTCTAGAGATGGTAGTGTGTATGCAGACCTTACCCCAACCTTGGGAGGTAGAGAGGTTTGTTTCCGATAGACCCTCAGCTCACAAAGTATCCTCAAGTAAAAAGTTAAAATCACAAGGACAAGAAATTGTAAGAACATTTCGAAAAACAAAGAATGAACCATTGTGATTTCTCCATAATAATTTCATAGTTAAAGAGTATTTGCATACACCAAATTAGCAAACAAAAAGCTGACAAATTACAAGACAAAGTAGATAAAACCCTACAATAATATATTAAAAGAGTCATTTTCAATAAATAGTCCAAAAAATACTCAGAACTTTTAAAAAGTCAAAAAATATAAGGAAAATTAACAATCACAAAATACAGCTGAAACAAAACCTCCAATCACAGAAAGAAATGAAGAGAAAGGGAAAACAAGAAAGTACAAAGGCAAAATACATTCTCAGAAACAAATCTCCTGCAACTCAAAAAAAGAACCAATAATCAAGATACAGAAACTAAGGAAAAAGCAAAAAAAGAACTCCAGAAACCCTAATCAGATGGAAGATTATTTTTTTTATATACATAAACCAAAACAAGCCACCACAAAGACCACAATGGGTAATCTTCAGAACTCACAATATAATCAAAATGAAGGATTTTTTAGAGATTTACCCTTCCAAATTCATCAGCTTTGATAAGCACAAACTCATTTCTAATGTGAGAACCAGCAATAAGCCTTCCACCAGTGTCCATCGTCGCCATTTTCCACAATCACTCACAATCCAAATACCAGATAAAAAAAAAGCCTTGAAATTCCTCAAAAACCCCACTCAAAGATTCAACCTTTCAGTGCCCAAAATCAATAAAGGTGCCACCTTTATGCACTAAAAACTAAATCTTGGAAAACTATGTAACCCCCATCAGAAAATACCCAAACCAAAAAACCCCAACATTGATAAAATCAACATTACATAAAAAATAAGGAAACCCCACAAGGAAAAATACAATATTACAATATTGTTACACACAATAAAGTAGGAAACCCCAAAAAATGATGATGCTGGCAATGCTTGTTGCATCAAAATTTCTTCTTTACAAGCTAACTCTTGACTGTAATCTGGCTGAAAGTGGGAAAAGAAAGAAAAGAGTGAAAACACTCTTATCACAATGACACAAGTTTAGAAAAAAGTATTGAAATGTGTACACACAACAAAAACAAGAAAGGGCCAAACCAAACCAAACCGAAACAGCCCAGTGAAGTGAGAGAATGTGGAGGTAGGCAATCTAGAGAGCCTTTTTCAACCCCCACACCCTGTTAATTTTGATCTAAGATTTGGGATCAAAAAACACCAGCTTTGATTGATTGGATGGATATCTATCTATATTATATATTTGTGATTTTCTTCTTGTAAGCAAAATATATAATGTGTAGGGCCCAAAGAGTTGGTAGTATATGGAGTAATTAAAGAAGGAAGAGAAATTGGGAGATTTTTCAGAAAAGAAAAAAAATCAATAATGATGATGTGTTTGACAAAACAAAAAGAAAAAACAGCTAAGAGAGAAAGAAAAAAAAGTTTGGTAGTCTTTTTTCTCCTCTATCTTCTTGCTCACTACAGCACTTTGGAGTTCTATTGTGTCTCTATTATATATAATAACAACCATAATATCACCGAACGACGTGGTGCAGTGAGTGAGTGAATAAAATCGTTCCTTCTTTAAGAAGTCTTAATTAATAATTTTTAATTTTAAATATGATTATTGTTTTGAATTTTAAATATGAATATTGGTTTTTTTTAGGGATGGAGCATTTTCACTCGAATGGACTTTATATGATGTGAATTCAATCCTTATTAGTCAGATTCCAATATAAATAAATAAATAAAAAACAAGAAAACAATAAAGAAAAGACTAATCTATGGAGTTCAATTGGCTGTTTTTTTTGGGATTTTTTTTAAAAGGGTGTCACAATTTTAATGTGTATTGTAGGAATATATGTTATACTTTTGTGTATATTGTAACAACATTTGTGTTTGTGTGTTACAGAGGGACAACATTTGAGAAAATCAAAAATATAATTGGTAATAAATAAATAAAAAACGTGTAATTGGAGATCCTACTTACTAGGTTTAAGGATAAAAAGCTGTTTTATAAAAAATATTTTATTCGATTTTCAATATTTATATATAGACTCTGATTAACGAGAATTCAAGCTCCATAAAATTCAAAAAAATCTCTTTTCCGTAGAAAAAAAAGAAAGATAAAGAAGTTTTATTCTTATTATTATATTATTGTATGAAGAGAGAGAAGTTATTTTACTATAATAAATATGGAATGTTACAAATGCAGTGAATGTATTTAATTTGTAATATAAGTATTATTTTTTTATACCGTAGTACTTGTAACAGTGAATGTATGTAATAATATTATTTTTTTGTACTATAGTACTTGACCATTGACTAGTACGAGTACAACGAGATATAAAAGCACAGTTCACTGGCTTTTTACTTATTTTTATTATATTGCTTCAGGTTAACTTAAAAGTTGAAATTTTATTTTAATATATATTAAGTTTTTAAAAAGTAGCAATAAGATGAAACTTATATGATTTTGTGAAAACTATGCAATTTTTCTAATTTTTATATAATTTAATCAAATAAGTTAATTATCATTCATAAATTATAATCAATATAACATAATATTTTAATCGTATTAATAAATTATATATCTTTATATTCTTTAATTATATAAATAAATATTTATAATTATATGTTATTAATAAATCAATACAAAGATTTATTGGTCTTACAAATTAACAATAATATTAATAAGTTATTCTTAAATATAATTCTTGCACATGATATGGTCCATCAATTCAAGTCGAATATAATTTTATTTTAATTTTTGCAAAAGCTAAAATAATGAATCATTATTTACAAAATATAACTTATATGTCAAGTTATACATCTAAAAGAAATTGAAATTAAATATGTCACTAAGACAAAAAAAACTTAAAATTAATTCTTTTAAATATATATATATTTAGCACTTATATCTTATTTTGCTGTTTTTTTTCCATTTAAGTAAATATTTTAAGTCCTCGTTATTCGATTACTGTCATCAAAAAAAGTCCAACGACACGTGTTCACGGGTCCAATAGTCTTGTCTTGACAGGAAAAAATAAAATAAAAACAAGTACATAAATTAAGTATTTTTTTAATATAATAAAGGGTAAAATAAAAGATATGAAAAAAGATAAAAAATAATAATACGAGAAGTGTATGGGTGAAATCGATCTTGTTCAGGTAGATGAATAATGTATCGACAGAAAAAAAAATTGAGATAAGCACCACCGAGACGAATGGCATATTTGTACCCCATCTAGCTCTAGAGGCACACCAACAAACAAATGTAGGATTATAGTCGGACAAAATGTGGATGAGATAAGTCAATCAATTTATGAAGCACGAAAGATATTGAGATCATCGTTGAGCAATGCACAATTGTAGAGTTCATGACCTAATGGAAGACTACAAGAGGGGTGAACTTTACGGAGGTTGCTCCTTAGGATCGGATTTCTCTATAAATAGTCTATTAGTTATATGTATTACAGGTTTCAGAACTTTGATTAAACATGTATGCTCACAACTTAAAAACTCCTTATTTTTCGGCTTTTTAGTTATTTCGAATACACTAAAATCTAATATAATATTGCTCAATCGCTCTACTATTCTTATATTTATTTATCTTTCTTTGTAATAATTTATTTCATCATAAGATCAATCCAAACCACGTACATATCCTTAAATCATAATAGAAATTCAAATACATCGTTTTACAGGTAAACAACAGGAAGAAGGAAAATCAAAATAAAAGTTCTAACATATCCAATGTTGTGATAATAATATATACAAAATTATTGTACATTAATAACAATTTTCCTTATTTCATTGCAAAGGTTTAGAGTATTCCTTTTACATGTCATATTGGATTATGTACTACCAAAATATTCCTCAATTTTCTATATATATAAAATAATTATTTTATTGGTAAATGTTAAAATATGCATTGTTATTGAGAAAAACGGACTTCAATTTACACAATACACTTTCTTCCCACTACAACATTATTTACCATCCGTCAAAAATGTATTAATATTGTAATATTCTTGTGTAATTATTAAAATACTCACAAAAATTATCTTTCGAAATTTGAAGACTTTTATATTGGAAAAGGGATATAATTGTTACTTATTGAAGTATAGGGTAAATTCCGAAAGCAATAGGTGGATGAATCAAAAGATGACACATGATAAAAGTGACAGGTCAGATTTGAGTCAATGAATAATAACATTCTAGAGGTCACTAAAGAAAAATGTGTTGATTCGTAAGAAGTTTGTTACGGTTCTATTAATGTTCAGTGTTTCAAACAAGAGCTCATTTAACTCCGTAGAAGCGGTACCAGAATATGGATAAGATTTAAGTAATTTAAACATTATGCTATTACGCAAAGACGATTAAATTGTCAACAACCATTATTCAATAGCGATAATTAGCAATTAATAGGTTTTTAATATGCTTTAAGAGGACATATTTTATGAATCTCGTCATTTGACAAACAATTACAAATTTTATCTTATTTCATTGTTGAATGATATCGATTTGAGTTTTAGTCTTACACTATTATTATGCGATAATTCTTTAGGTTGCTAAGCTCTCAAGTTGATAACACACAATTGTATACCTATATTTTGATTCATATTGCTTAATTATTTGTTTTACTATTTATTTCTTACAAACTAGTTCATTCAATCTTATCATTTGGTCAAATATTCAACCCACGTGTCATTAAATTATATGTACAAATTCAATTGTATTATTTAAACGGTAAACACTTAATCATAATTATAATATAAAGGTTTAAATCACCTTTAAATATTTAGTTACATAAACTTTATATTTAATATACATACAAGAAATTCAAAGAACTCATTTAACTCCGTAGAAGCGGTATCAGAATATGGATAAGATTGAAGTAATTTAAACATTTTGTCGGTACGCAAAAACGATTAAACTATCAACAACCATTATTCAATAGCGACAATGCGTAATTGATAGGTTTTTAATGCTACCCCCTAGACGTAACACGGGACCTAGGATCACGAGTGACCTCAAGCTAACCCTAAGTCTGGCATATCACAAGCATACTGAATAGATAACAAAGATAAGCGGAAGCATAACTAATAAATGAGTCCAAAACTAAGGACTCCAAACCTTTAATAATTATGAACATGTCAGTGGGAAGCAACCCCAAACAACTGAATACTAACTCTATGTCTGAAAGTCTCTACTACTGATGAGTTGCTGGGACAAGTCCCCAGCTAACTCTAAAAATACTGAAAATAAATTAACTAAACCAGGCATAAATAAACGTCCTTGAATTATGAGGACTCACCACTGAAGTTGTTGAGTATAGGCTGGAAATTGAACTAAGCGTGAGTTGGATGCTGAGTGCCTGAACCTACATCATAAAACGATGTAGCGCAAAGTATGTGTCAGTACTTGAAATGTACTGAGCATGCATGATACAAATATTAAGTTGAACAATGATATAACTGACCAATATAATAGTGGGCATGGAAATAGACTGTACTGAAGTGTAACTGAAAAGCTAAGATGAATGCAATGACCAAGTACTAATCATGTAGCTAATATGTTGAAATGAATACTGATAACATGGTCAATGTAATGAAAGTATAACTGTGGGAGCTACTATTAACCGACATAAACTACGTGAGCTAAACGTGGAGTCTGATGTATACACCCTATCGAGAGGACCTAATATACCTTGCCAGGGGTATAGAGGCATGATGTGGCGTAATCACTTAAAACTAGTGCCCAACAAATGAGACTTTTGAACCTACGTTGCACGTAATTCTAGGACTGTGAGGGTACACTGAACCCTAGTCCAACTCGGTGCTAAGTTTACTCCCAACTGAATGAAAAGCTAAAATGCACTGAAGTACTGAGTAGCTCAAAATACTGACATGTTATCTGGGAATACAAATAAATATACTGAAAGGTATGACATTCAAATTCTAAAGCATGATCTTATGACTGATTTGTCTAGTATGTATAATTCATGAGTACTGATGATTAATGTAAGCTAGGATTCTGAATTCTATACATGGAACTATGCAAAATTTCCAAGATACATGCTATTTAGATTATGAAAACTATAGCAGCTAAAACACAACGAATCTCCAAGGTTTTAGAAACCCTAGGTCTAAACAAGTTATGAAGAATCAAAGAACTGATTGAACTTTAGGGGCTGAACTTAAATAAGACCTCTACTTGTTCTTGTGAGAAATTGTCGACTCTTACTCTTCTTTTTGTTCTAATCTGGGCGATTTTAGGAGAATGAGAGTTCTAGGTAGTTTCTGACTAGTTTACTAAGCTTAGACTGAGTAAAACAACGTAGTTTAAGTGCCCAATGCATAGGGAAAAAGACCAAAATGACCCTGACTTAAAACTAACGAAGTGCCATTCACGGTGGGACTGACGGGCCGTCATTAGAATCACTGCCCGTCAACTGGGTCGTGGTTGTGGCCATGCCCTACAGGGCTCTACTGAAACTAGCATAACTTTTTACTCCGAGCTTGGATATTAGCAAGCTCGGTGGCGTTGGAAAGAGGACTCAATTATCTTTAATTTGTTAGGTCATGGGTCACCTAATTCATTTTGTGCTGAAAGATATGACCGTTTGAAGTTGACTCAAAACTTGAAGGCTGAACAGCCCCATTCACAGTCCACTTCACGGACCGTGTGAAGCACCACGGACTTGTAGGCCACCGTAGTTCTTCACAGTGCCTTGGGGGTTCTTGGGTACTTTTCACGGACCACATGACGGCCCGTGTGCAGTCCCACGGCCTGTGGAGGGATCCGTGGTCCTCCATGCTTGGTTGGGTGTGAACCACATTCACCCTTTTTCTCCTGTCCAGTCTTAGGTAGATTTCTGAGGTGTTACATTTAATATGCTTTAAGAGGACATATTTTATGAATATCGTCATTTGACAAATAATTACAAATTTTATCTTATTTCACTGTTGAATGACATCGATCTGCATTTTAGTCTTACTCTATTATTATGCGATAATTCTTTAGGCTGCTAAGCTCTCAAGTTGATAACACACAATTGTATACCTATATTTTGATTCTTATTGCTTAATTATTTGTTTTACTATTTATTTCTTACAAAGTAGTTCATTACAATCTTGTCATTTGGTCAAATATTAAACCCACATGTCATTAAATTATATTTACAAATTCAATTATATTATTTAAAAGACAAACCATTAATCACATAATTATAATATAAAAGGTTTAAATCGCCTTTAAATATTTAGTTACATAAACTTTATATTCATTATGCATACAAGAAATTCAAAGAGCTCATTTAACTCCGTAGAAGCGGTACCATAATATTGATATGATTAATGTAATTTAAACATTTTGTCAATACTCAGAGATGATTAAATTATCAACAACCATTATTCAATAGCGATAATGAGTAATTAATAGGTTTTTAATATGCTTTAAGAGGACATATTTTATGAATCTCATCATTTGACAAACAATTACAAATATTATCTTATTTCACATTTGAATGACATCGATCTGAGTTTTATTCTTACATTATTATTGTGCGATAATTCTCTAGGCTACTAAGCTCTCAAGTTGATAACACACAATTATATAGATATATTTTGATTCATATCGTTTAATTATTTGTTTAACTGTTTATTTCTTACAAACTAGTTCATTACAATCTTATCATTTGGTCAAATATTCAACCCACGTGTCATTAAATCATATGTACAAATTCAATTGTATTATTTAAACGGTAAATAATTAATCACTTAATTATAATATAAAAGGTTAAATTTGTCTTTAAATATTTAGTTACATAAATTTTATATTCAATATATACTTACAAGAAATTCAAAATCAGAAAAATAAATTGAACAAAAAGAAAGTAATATGTAAATTGAATTGTGACAATTTTGTTGTCTAACTCAATGTAACTACCACCGGCCAAAGCCAAAAAATAACAAATTGCAATCAAATGAGAATTTGTTAGTTTCTAGTTTTGGCTGCTTTCAATTGAGCTGACCTACCATACTCTATGAACTATCTATATGTTAAAAGTGAAGGATAAATATCAATTCATGTACCTAATAATTAGCTGTCTAATTGGAAATAAACTGCCCTCGTGTATTAACTAGTACCATGGAACTTTTGTGATCGATACGTAAGTAAAAAATATTATTATAAAAATATGTGTATATAATTTAAATAAATAATATAAAATTAAGGATAAAAGGTAGGGGTGTAGGATCATATGGGGGATTATGAGGAGGGAGTGAAGTGTATTGGACGGTGAAAAAACATAATCAATATGAAATGCGATTTTTGAAAATTGTTTTCCTTATTCTCACTCGAAAAGTCACTTTTCTCTTTGACTTGTTTTATAGTACTAGTAGTTTCTTATAAATATTTCTTATAAGTGTTAAAGTTATGTACATTAATATATAAAAGAGATAAGTATTGAAAACACCTCTAAACTTGACGTGAATTATTATTTTAGTCCCTCAACTATTGATAGCCTTAAAAACACCCATTTACTTGATTAAGAAATTTAAAAACACCCCTCTTATGCCACATGTCATCCCCCTATGCGTATTTGTGAAATTTTCTGTTGATGTGGCGTACACATAGATATATAGAGTAAAAAAAAACATTCAAATAATTAAATGCTAAAATTTAGTAAAGAAGATTTTTTTTTTCTTACCTCACCCCATCCACTATCAGGTACCCCAACCCCCCCAAAAAAAAAACTTTTTATCCAACACCACCGAGTACCACAACTCCCCCCTCAAAAAAATTTACTTTTAAAATAAAATATATATTTTTTCTTATCCCACTCCTCGCCCTCCAAAAAATAAAAAAGTTTAAAAGATTTTTTTTTTTTTTGGGTGGGTGGGTAGTGAGGTGTGAGGCTAGGGGTAATGGATAGAGGATGAGGTGCGGTTATAAGAAAAAAAAATTCTCTTATCTTCTTAAATCTCTAAATTCTTAACATTTAATTATTTATATTTCTTTAAATATTTTTTTTATTACATATATCTATGTGTACGCGGTCAGCAAAAATTTCCACATATATGCACATGTGACATAAGAGGGGTGTTATTAAATTCACTTAATCAAGTATATGAGTGTTTTTAAGCCTGTCAATAGTTGATGGACTAAAGTACTAATTCACGCCAAATTTAGGGGTGTTTTCAATACTTATCTCTACATAAAATTATTTTGCTATCAACATAAATCTAAATGACATTGAAAATAATTCACCAATTGAAAAACGATTTCCATTTATAAGTGTTCTCTTTATAGATCGATCGAGTTGAATATCGACTGTCGCTCGATCGATAAAGAGGGGGGGGGAATGTTATCATCTATCTCGTTTAATGTTTCGAGGGATTTTCAAAACTATTATTAATAAAAAGTAGACCGCGCGAAATATAATTATCATCTCATTTATTAATATTATTTTAAAAAACAAAACAAGAGAGAGGCTAGTTTCTTTTGTCATGATCATAATTGAAAAAGGACCATACTAGTCTGTACAAAAAAAAGCAAAAATAAATAAATATAAAAATGAGAAGTGGGTGTATATCAAAAAATGGGTGAGGCACACATTATATTCATTTTTGCAATTTCTCAAATCATCTGGCATGCTAGTTAGAACAAGGACTAACTAAATGGGACAACAAATTGATGTGTTTGGTCATAATATTTGGGAAATATATTTCACCTTTTTAATAAATATGATTTATACTCATAAGTTTAAAAATTATCAAAACTAATCATAAGTTTGTATTACATAGCAAGATAGAAATGTCGACGTAACAAGATTCATGACTTCCGCAACAAGTCAATTGGATCTTCGTTGCAGCAGATAACAAGTAGTGTACATGACACTAGAGCAATGTGGTAGCTCAGAGTGAGTTCAACAAGCATCATTCCATACATCGTGAAGTAGACGAAGCACATGACTTTATTCAGAGGCGTATCTAGGATTTTGGAAGGATGGGTGCACAATTAAGAAAAGATGCATCTAAAATATAAATTTGACCGGTTTGACCTTTAAGTTCTTAACACTGAACCGTTAAATTTTAAAAGTTATAGGTCCAAAATATATAATACTACTGGTTTTAAATTTTAATATACACATTTGATTTAATTATATAAATAATTTATCGTGCTAAATTTTTTAGGAATTTCCAATGTAACACACTTGAAAATTTTGAAAGACTAAAGAAAAAACAAAAGAAAAATTAATTGAAACGCCAAAAGTATTACCGATAACCACTTGGAGAGGTATTATACTAAAAAAAAAAACAAGATAAATATAAGATTAAAATTTCTATCTTCATTTAAAGAGGTGCACCCAATCATCATCGTATTATTATATGGTACTTTAAACGTGGGCTCACACATTTGTATTTAAGTATTTTTAAAAACATATATATATAACACTACTTTATATAATCTAGAGAGGGGAGCATGGGTTCACGTGAACCCACGGAACCCCCTCTAAATGCGCCCCTGACTTTATTACCCTGAGCCGATTATTCATCATTTTCATCAATAACCATATCATCACTTTCATATTCTCTGAATATTTCATCACTGTTTTGGTGTTCATGTAAGAAATTATGTAATACAACAGAAACAACTACTATAGAGAGTGTTTTTGTAAAAGATAAAAATTTGCTATAGAATTTGAATTTTTTAAAGCTTCCAAATAATGAGATTTGTCCCAAATACTAATTTTTTTTTTGTAGTATTTAAGAATTTGGGTTATTTTCCAAAAATATTTACCAAATAATGACTGACTATATGAACAAACACTGTTTGCCAAATTTCCCCCTAAATTTTACTTGGAAAATCATGGCGTCCTAAATTAATTATGTATTAACTTATGATAGAATGCAAGCTCCTCTTCAAGTATTGTAGACAACACCTATAATTATATATTTATATAGCAACATAATATTTATAAATAACTAGTTATTTATTTTCTTTCATTTGTGGTGAATCCTTGTGATAACATAATAATGAATATAAAAATCGGAGAAGGGTCTAAAATGCCCCTCAAGTATTTAAATTGATACAAAACTACCTTTCATCCACCTATCGGCCCTAAAATACCCCTGACGTTCACCTTCGGCTCAAAAATACCCTCGACTTTGACTCATATTTTCCCTTATTTTTAATAGCTCCCTTAAAGTAAAATTATTAAATATTTATTTATTATATTGCTCAATGTGATTGGTCCAAATTTAAATCCTTCTCAAATAAATAATAAAAATGATATTTTTAAAAATTCTATTTTTCTATAATACCACTTATGATTCATATTTTAATCCGATACACTTGAAAATAATATTGAAAAAATATTTAATTTCATGATATCTTCCTATTGGCCTATTTTGAATCAACCCCAATTTATTATAACGTAACTCAACTCATTAATGAGGATCCAACTAAACTCCATACTTACCCCGACTGATTGTCCATCTAAAAAAAATTATTTTCATTAATATAAATTTTTCTCTCAATTATCCAAATGTCTTGTTCATATTTTCTCTTTTATTCCTTTTTTAATCTCTTATTCTTAATTAGGATATTCGGGACTCAAACTTGAAATAAACTCACATATTTATATTCTTTTAATTAGTATTATTATCATAATGAGATGAGGGTGGGGATAAGAAAAATGATTATTTTATTCTTTTATTTTTAATTTTAGGTACACACAAAAGAAAAATGTAATATTTGTACATATTTGCTTAATTAAGTCATCTTTTATTGAACTAATTATTTCTATATGAATGCATCGTTATTTTCCTCCTTTTTTCTCTCTCTTGTTTGTCATAAATTAAAAAAAATTAAAATGGTGGACAAGATCCAAATAGAAAAAAAATGAAAGAGATAGGAAGTGAAGGGTCGGGGAGGAAGAAGTGTAGAGAGTAGATGCCTAACCTTTTCATAATTTTAAATTTACTACGAAATTCAAAATAAAGTCAATCATGTGAGCTTATATATTAAGTAATTTCAAATTATTTTAACAGAAAAGGGCCTAAAATGCCCTTAAACTATGAGATTTGGTACAATATTACCCTTCATCCACCTAATGAGTATGATCCGTTAGACATAAGGGTATTTTTGAGCCGAAAAGTGGACGTCAGGAGTATTTTAGGGCCGATAGGTGGATGAAGGGTAATTTTGTACCAATTCAAATACTGAAGGGGCATTTTAAGCCCTTCTCCGTATAAAAATTAAAAGATTAACAAAGATTATGGTGGAGTGGTAAGTACTTATCCTTTATTTTTAATTAGAGATTTTGGAATTAATCAGTTCACCGCAGTAATGGAACTTCACTTGATAATATCAATCCACCATCTATATACCATCTAATTTACCCTTGACATTTTCATTGCTCCATCTATCTAATATATTTTTATATTATATATAATATTTAATTTTAAACCAAGATATTTTTTCTATGATTCAAATAATTTTATTTACACCTCTCCTTACCAAGAATTTTTTTATATTTTATTTAATGCATGTAAAACAAACTTTTAGGAATATATTTTTCAAAAATGAATGTTTAGAAGAAAAGTTTGTGCAAACAGTATGTGTTTGGTAGTTTGTAGTTATAATTTTTCTTTATAAAAATTTGTGAGTTGTATTATGAGTGGAAAAGTAGTTTTCTTTTTCTTAAAAATGAAAAAAGAAACCCCTCAAAACCATTAATAATTTAAGCTTCCTTTAAAAATTGTGTTTAGGTTCATGTAAAACTAACTTATTTTGTATATAACATAAGGTCAAAAAGAATGGAAAAATATTGTAGGGAGGCTCCAAATTTGAATTTCCCTTTTCTCCCCTAGGAAGCTAACTGCCTGTTACTTTCCACTAGAAAGCTAAAAGGTTTTAAATCAATAAGAAGTGCTTATGAATATGATTGATAGCAATCTTTATAATAAAGTTGTTGATTTCAATAAAGCAGAAAGTAGAAAAAAAATTATTGCATCTTCTGAAGTATATCAGGTCGTGTACAAAGAAAGTTCATTTGTATTGTAAGAATTTTTTATGATTGATTACATGAGTCGTGATCGTTGCAAATTTGTTTTGACTAAAGAAAAAATTGTAAATCTCTCCTACCTAGTATTTTTGGTTAAATATTGTTGGGATTTTATTAAATGAAAGTGGTGTGAATGAGAAATGAATTTGTTTTCTTTTATTTGTTTAGTTTCCTGAAATTATATTTTCCATTACATAAAGATAACAAATACTACAATTCCAATAACAAGGAAAGATAAAAAATAATTTCTCTAATGTGCTAGAACATTGTACTCCTATAAAGGAAAGAAAATAATAAGTATATATACTACTAGTATTTAATTTCCATTTTAGGAAAGAAAAGAAGTGCCAAAAATCAATGTCCTATAAACTTCATATAACCTACCTAGAAAAAGGAAAGAAACTTATTTTTTTCCACTTCGTGTTCGATATTCGCATCAGAATCCGAATAAATTTGGATTCGCATAAGAAAATCTCATATTCAAAGTAAATCACTCTCTAATAAAAGCGACTCTATATCCAGTTGACTCAAACCCAAAGCCTCTAGTAAAAGATGAAAGATAGTTACTGCTCTATCACAATCCTTATTGACGGAATGGAACTTACTTTCTCCACCATTTTCCTTCCTTTGTTGATTTATTATTTCCAAAGACACAACTTAAGAGTTAAGTCACAAGAAATTTGCCATAACTACCTACAAACTTTTCTTGTGTTATTTAATTAAATGTACCTAACAACTTTTAATCAATGCATGAAAGTTCCCATAGATCCTTAAAAAGTGGGGAAAAAGGGAAAGTTTGTGATATTGTCAATTTTAAGAACCAAGCAAGCAAAAGGGGCTTATGTATATGATTAGTGAATCACACATGCTTATATTTCACTGTATTTTCTAAAAAGTTGTGAAACATTATTTCTACTACTTTTTTCTAATAAATTTGCTTTTTTGAAATCTTGAAACCAAATGCTGAATTTAAAAGTAAATTGTTTCCAAAAACTAACACTTGGGTTGATGTGCAATTTGAGAAAGGAAAAAAGTATAAAAGTATAAATCATTGTTTATAAAGTTCCCAATAAATTTCTTACACTTGTCATGGTTTAGTTGAGACCTAACAAATCTTTGGGGTTTAGATTATTTGGATGATAATTTTATATGATAATCATTGAATGATAAGTTGAAGTAATGACAAGTAATTTACTTTATAATCAATTAAATAATAATATTTTTTAATATTATAATTACATATAATTTACTTTCAATAAATAGATAAATCAATGATTATGAATAATTTTTTGTGGAACCAACAAGATTCGTAGACTTGTGGTGCAATGATGAACAATACTTTTTCATTATTATTTAAAGATCTTGAAATTAAAACCTCTCATATAGAAAGTCAGCTTTATTTGGAGGTGCGGAAAATAAAATAAAAGATAAAAGATAATAATATTTTAGTCTGTCATTAGATATCTCTAGGTATAACAACAATAGGCATGATTTATCCTATAATATATTTGCAAGGGCAAGCATTGGTGTAGCAGTCATAAGAAAGTAATGCAAATAAATCATAAAAAAAATGTATTATTTCTTTGTCTTTATTTTTCTCTTGTTAACAAAGAAAGTGATTTCCATTGGTTAAATTAAAGAAATGAATCCATTTCCTTTTAGTTATTTTATTCTTTATTTAAAAAGGAAATCTTTGCGTACAAAATTAAATTATCTGAGTGTTTTTTATTT
>JAJONR010009958.1:0-19866 GCA_029582245.1 Solanum etuberosum
GTAGTGAACATATGTCGGATATACTCGGTCAATCGGTAGATGCGATATCTTTGAACCGTCGAGCTTTGGTGTATACCTAGACAACCATATGTCACACAATTAACCCTTTACCGTTTATGGTTCTTACGGTTGTGTTCGTTTCAGCCATGAACACCTCTTGGTTTCATGAGTGTATAGAGAATAGGCTTTTGACAAAAAATTCTCTTTGAAGCGGCTTACACTTCACACTCACATAGGTGATTTCTAACCGTGTCATCTCGTAGATACACTATTTGGTCAAATCTGCCAAACTTAGCAAATCATTAAAAATACTTTAAGCTTTATTAACTCATTAACAAGCCTTAATGTTTTAACCTCATTCCTGAACATTGTCTTCATCATGAGAACGGATTGTGTTAATTGACAATGTCGAACCGTCAGTCACAACTTTGTTTTTCTCCTTGAATCTAGCTCTTGGAATCTCCAGTCTTCTAGATAGAGTTACCGCCATGATGACTTGTCCTAAGCCGTAAACTCATTCCCTTAGATGATCTTTCAACTGCCTTTCTTACTAGGCCTTTCGTTAGTGGATCTGACACATTATCGCTTGACTTCACATAGTCAATTGTGATAATTCCACTAGAGAGCAGTTGCCTTATGGTATTATGTCTCCGTCGTTTATGACGAGACTTTTCATTATACATGACGCTCTCTGCCCTACCTATTGCTGCTTGACTATCACAATGTATGCAAATAGGTCCCACAGGTTTGGGCCAGAATGAAATATCTTCTAAGAAATTTCGGAGCCATTCAGCTTCTTCACCGGCCTTATCTAAGGCAATAAATTCAGATTCCATTGTGGAGCTAGCGATATGTGTCTGTTTGGATGATTTCCAAGAAACTGCTCCTCCACCAAGTGTAAACACAAAACCACTTGTGGATTTCACTTCATTTGACCCGGTGATCCAATTTGCATCACTATATCCTTCGATCACTGCAGGATATTTATTATAATGCAAAGCATAGTGTTGTGTATGTTTCAGATACCCCAACACACGTTTCATTGCCATCCAGTGAGTTTGATTAGGATTACTAGTGAACCGACTCAGCTTGCTAATAGCACATGCTATATCTGGTCACGTACAGTTCATAATATACATCAAACTTCCCAACACTCCGGCATATTCCAATTGAGAGTCACTTTCACCTTCATTCTTTTGAAATGTAAAGCTTAAATCAATCGGAGTTTTGACATTGTTGAAATTCAAGTACTTAAACTTATCCTATATTCTTTCAATATAATGAGATTGAGATAATGCTAATCCCTGAGGAGTTTTGAGAATCCTGATCCCTAAGATCAAGTCAACAACTCCTAAGTCCTTCATATCGAACTTGCTGGACAACATGCGTTTAGTAGCATTTATATCGTCAATATCTTTACTCATTATTAACATGTCATCAACATACAGACAAACAATGACTTTATTATTCAGAATGTTTTTAATGTAAACACATTTATCACATTCGTTAATCTTGAATCTGTTTTCCAACATTGTTTGGTCAAATTTAGCATGCCATTGTTTAGGTGCTTGCTTGAGCCCATAAAGCGACTTCACAAGCCTGCACACTTTCTCTTCTTTACCAGGAACTACAAACCCTTCAGGTTGTTCCATGTAAATTTCTTCCTCCAACTCTCCATTTAAAAAGGCTGTCTTTACATCCATTTGGTGGATTTTAAGATCATGCACTGCCGCTAGTGCTATTAACATCCTAATTGATGTTATCCTTGTTACTGGAGAGTATGTATCAAAGTAGTCCAGATCTTTCTTTTTGGCTGTATCCTTTGACTACAAGTCTAGCCTTATATTTGTCAATAGTCCCATCGGTTTTCATTTTCATTTTAAAGATCCACTTTGATCCTAAAGGTTTATTTTCTGGAGGAAGATCAGCCAATTCCCAAGTATGGTTACTTAAAATTGATTCGATCTCACTATTGACTGCTTCTTTCCAATACGTTGACTCAGACGAAGACATAGCTGCTTTAAATATTTGAGGCTCATTATCAAGCAAGAATGCCACAAAATCTGGTCCGAAAGAAGTGGGTTTCCGTTGGCAATTACTATGCCTAGGATCCTCGTTAGTTAGTGTATTTTCCGTTGATTGTTCCTGTAGTCGTTTAGGTCTTCACTTGTCGACTCACATTCAATTTTATACAGATAAATGTGTTCAAAGAACTCAGCGTTATCTGACTTAATTATCGTATTAACATGACTTTCAGGATTATCAGATTTTTGAACCAAAAACCAACAGGCCTTACTATTCACAACATAGCCAATAAATACACAATCCACTGTTTTGGGTCCAATTTTCACCCTCTTGGGTAAAGAAACCTCTACCTTGGCTAAACACCCCCCACACTTTGAAATATTTCAAGTTGGGTTTTCTTCATTTCCATAACTCATATGGAATTGATTGTGTTTCGCTATGGGGTACCCTATTGATTATCTTGTTAGCCGTAAGGATGGCTTCCCCTCACAGGTTTCGCGGTGAACCAGAACTGATTATCAAGGCATTCATCATTTCTTTTAATGTTTTGTTCTTTCATTCCGCCAAACCATTTGACTGTGGTGTATAGGGTGCAGTAGTCTGATGAATAATACCATATTCCAAACATATCTCTGCAAAAGGAGATTCGTATTCTCCACCCCTATCACTCCGAATCATTTTTATCTTTAGATTCAATTGATTTTTCACTTTATTTTTGTATTGCTTAAATGCATCAATTGCTTCATCCTTACTATTAAGCAAATATACATAACAGAATCGAGTGCAATCGTCAATAAAAAGTTATAAAATACTTTTTCCCACCACGAGATGGCATTGACTTCATATCGCATATATCTATGTGAATTAAGTCTAAAGGTTTTTAATTCCTGTCAACAGACTTATAAGGATGTTTAATAAACTTACTTTCCACGCAAATTTCACATTTTGATTTATCACATTTGAAATCAGGCAATACTTCTAAAGTAATCAATTTTCGCAAGGCTTTGTAATTTACATGTCCCAAACGGAGAAGCAGAATTCTTATTAATACTGTCAACAACCATTACATTCAGTTTGAAGAAGCCCTCAGTGAGGTAGCCCTTTCCTAAGAACATCTCATTCTTACTTATTACAACTTTGTCACTAACTAGGACACATTTAAACCTGTTCTTAACGAGCAGTGCAGCAGAAACTAAATTCTTCCTAATAGTAGGAACGTGCAGAACGTTGTTCAAACTCAACACCTTACTGGATGTCATTTTCAACATTACTTTCCCAGTTCCTGCAATCCTTGTTGTTGTTGTGTTCCCCATGAACAAATTTTCATCGAACTCAGCAGGAGTGTACGTTGCAAAGGCTTCTTTCGCAGAGCAAATATGTCGAGTGGCACCTGAATCGAGAAACCACTCCTTGGGATTTCCAACTAAGTTGCACTCAGAGATCATTGCACAGAGGTCATCTGCATCTTCTATCTCTTCCACGATGTTTGCTTGACTTTTGCCTTTGTCTTTGTCCTTTCTTGGAGCACGACAGTCAGAAGACTTATGACCAGCCTTACCACAGTTGTAACAGTTGCCCTTGAATTTCTTCGTGGTCTGTTCTGACTTCTGTCTGTTAGACTTCTTTCTCTTCTTGCCTATGACAGGAGCTTCTTCAACAATATTAACTCCAATTATTATCGAACTCTTACGAGACTTCTTTTCGGCGGTCTTGTTATCTTCCTCAATCTTGAGCCGAATTACAAGATCTTCAAGCTTTATTTCCTTACGTTTGTGCTTTAGATAATTCTTGAAGTCGTTCCACGAAGGAGGTAACTTCTCAATCATTGCAGCCACTTGAAACGCTTCATTAACTACTATGTCCTCAGCAATCAGATCATGGAAAATAAGTTGAAGTTCCTGCACTTGTGATCCAACAGTTTTACTATATGATATTTTATAGTCTAAAAACTTTGTGACCACAAACTTTTTCAAGCATGCATCTTCTGTCTTATATTTCTTCTCAAGTGCATCCACAATTCTTTCGAAGTTGTCATTACACTATAGACATTATATAAGTCATCCTCTAAAGCACTTAGAATGTAGCCTTTTCATAGGAAGTCTGCATGTTTCCATGCTTCAATAACCATGAACTTTTCTCTGTTTGACATATCAGCAGCAGGCACTGGAGTTTCTTCATTGGTAAATTTCTGCAGACCAAGAGTGGTAAGCCAGAAAAATACCCGTTGCTGCCATCCTTTGAAATTCACATCAGAGAATTTTCCCAATTTCTCTGCTGGTGGTACAACAGTTCGGGTTGGTGCAACAACAACCACCGTAACATTATTGTTTGCCATTTCAGAATCAGAATCTGTAATATACAGAAATCGATACAAATGGCTCAGTAAGCAATAACTTAAATTACAAACTTAATAGGAGTATAAAACCACGAAGGTTTTTATCTCCACCAGAAACACAAACACAGATTAAAAAAATAGATTAATTTCCTTAATATTGATACCCAATATGTGTTTAAAACAGTACTACTGATTACAACAAACTTTGCAGAAACATGAAGTTACCAAAGTTTAATGAACCAGTGAAGAACAGAAGAACATAAATTAATTCACAAAACTAAAATATGTAAAACGTACCAGAATCTGGAAAAATAAAATGGAAAGAAGATCAAGCCCACTGAATGCACAGTGTCCCCTTAAGGAAATTATTCTCCTCTAGTATCCGAGGTTTGATTTGGAATATGTCCTCCTAGGATAGAATGATCTCAATCACTAGTGTATTGATACCCAAAACGCTGGTGTCAGCGAACCACTCAACGGCAGGAAAGTACACGAAGAAAATTTGTGCAGAGGAAATCAGAAATTTTCGTAAGTTAAAAGTCTGAAGAATCACTGGTATTTATAGGCAAGAGGAACTGTTTCCGAAAGGTTGCAACCTTTCAGAAACCACACGAACATTTATGAAAGTTTGCAACCTTTCAAACGGTCATGGTTGTTCCTGAAAGTTGCAACCTTTCAGAACAGTTTATCTCCAACGGCGGAAAATTTAAATTAAAACGGGAAAGTGTTTTAAATAAAATGGGTCGCGCGGATCCGAGTCGGGTCGGAACATTTCGGTTAATTAACTAAATAATTAAAATAAACTTTGTCCAAAAATAATCTCTCGATCGATTTCCAAAGCCGAAGCCAAGCCGAGCGACGACGGCGACGGCGCGAGGGGGGTCCCTCTTTCCAACCCTTTTAACAACTAATAGAAGTGTTTTTCTATTTAAACACTTCTATTTTTCTTTCCACCACCAATAAGGGAGAAATGTCTTTTCTTAAAGCATAAGAGAATCTTTTCCGATTCCTCTTTTCATCTTCCCTCTATTTCCATTAACTCTTGCTATACCAACAATTTGTTTAGTAAATATTGATTGATAATCTAGTACAAATATACTTACCTATTATTGATGGTGTATAAAGATATTTATACTGTCTAGTGTGTATATAATTTTGTGGAGAGTCCTGTCTCGGTGGTTTAAGAAATGATATTTACTTTAATATGATCTGAACAATCTTTCCCTTATAAGTTCGCTTTTAGATTTGAATTAGACACAAAATTTATTTCCTTACAAGATATTTATGCACGATTTATCCCATTCTTATTTTTTGATGTTAGACCTCCATATTAAAATTATCCACGCACTATATGTTCAGTCCTAGCTAGGAGAAATGTGTGATCTCTTTAGTATAGTTTGAACATTTTTTTCCGTCATGAGCTAACTTTTGAATTTTATAGACATGATATTTCCAATATAAGGAGCTAATAATGTATATCCATATAAAGGTCTTTTAAAACACTCCCCAATCCCAGTAAGGGATACAAATGCCTACAACCTTTAATAATATGTCTCACAGTTTCAATTAAAATGGAAATGTGGGACTTGACTGATTGAAATCTCTTTGATCATGTAATTTGGAACTGAAATTTGAAGTTTTGATTGGAAATCAAAGTTAGTTTATGATATTTGAATAAAATTTTAATTTTAAATCATGATTCAAATGTTAAATTATTCTAAAAGGTAAGATTTCAATTTCAAGTTTGTCATTTTTTTTCTATTAATAATCTAAAACATAACATATAAATTTATATTTTGCAAAAAAAAACTCAAAATATAAATATTTATGCAAAGAATGACCAATGTTAGATGTGAAAGGATTGTCTGTATTACGTGAGGATTATATTAAAGAGTAAATAGTTACTCTAATTGTGGATTTGTGGACCAGTGGATCTTTGTTACTAATGAAAAAATCATTATTTTCCTACTGAAAAATGTTCAGTCATTATTTTTATAAATATTTCGATTGAATCCCTGAGAAATATAATATTTATGTTTTCATACGGAAAATGAAAGTTCCCGACTATTTAAGTGAGAATTTGTTTGCCACCATCCATTTTTATTTTCCAGAAATTTTCAAAAATGACCTTCTATAGCAAAATTTTCAACTGGTTTGCCGTGGAAAAAAACCTTTATTTCTAGTAGTGTGTAAAATTATGTGAATTTTGAACTTTCTAATAAAATGTAATTACAAACATTTATTTATAAATAAAATACGAAGATATGTGATTGATTCATTATATTCCGATACCTTATTTATGAATTGTGATTTACTCATTTAAAAACTTGTATAAGAATATATAATTAAAATTTTCATAATATTTTAATAGTTTTCAACAAATTATGTGGTTTACGATAAAAATATTACTTTTGAAATCTAATTAAGTATCCAAATAAAATTTTAATTATACTTTTAAATCAATCTGACTTTAAATCACGATCAAAATTAATAGCTAGCCAAATGGGCCTAAAAAGATACCATTGTTGAGAACTTCAAATCAAATTGGGGCATATTTGCTCAAAATATGGAATAGCTTTTGCCCTAAGAGTACATGCCCACTGCTCAGTGCTCTACACCTCAACTTGCTAAAAAATCTAAAGTTTGGGTTAGACTTGACAGCCACCAATCAAATTCTAGAGATAACATAAAGATATTAGTAAAAAAAATAAAAATAGTATTATCGATAAAGATTGTAATGGGATAAATATGATTCTTTTATTCTTAATTAAATAGAGTGTTTCCCACTTAAACGAGCCACACCTGACTAGAATTGAAATTAGTCGAGGCCCTAATACGAATATTAAAAGGGTTATTCGCACGACTGCCCCTATTTTGGGGTGGTTTTTAATTTTTGACTCTTAAATTGGTGATTTTTATTTTGTCCTTTAAGTAATAAAAAGTGACCGAAAATACCCGTAACATCGAAAAAAATTAAAAACAAATTTTATAAGGCAAAAAATAATATATTTGTATCATAATATAACACAAGTTCTGCATTACAAGGCATTACCGAATTATGTCCGCTTAACTCCTACCAAACCAAATAAGGCAAAAAAAAATTAAACTTATGTCTTCCAAATTAGATACTACACAACTTAAGGTAGAAAAAAATTTCTAAAACTTATGCCTCCTTTGATTTAATTTGTAATTTGATACAAATTATATACAACCCCAAAATAGGGGCAAACTTGATATTAAAAGGTTAGTTGGTGAGAAACCAAAAATAATAATACTAAGTAGTATTGACTTGTCTCTTTTTTGCCCTAAACACCAAAACATATTTTACTAATATATTAATTATAGAGAGACAAGGGACACAAGCAGAAGAAATAACAAAGGTAGTTTGCAGTGTTACCAAAAATGCATTATTTACAAGGTCTAATTAAGTGATATTTATAAAGGTCGTTTGGTCGTGAATAAATTATTCTAGAATTAATTATCTTAGAATAAGTCATTTCGAAATAAATTATTACTCTACTATGTATATGAAATAACGTATTCCATCATTACTGTATAAATGGTAGGAATAATAATCTAAGAATTATCTAATACCTCCAACTAAACACACAATAAAATAATTCTACATTTTATCCTGAAATTATTATATCTTATACCTTGTACGTCACATCAAACGAAATAATATAAGAAATATATAGATACAATGTTGTAATATTAGGAAACCCCATGACCCCACAAAGCTATTTATTACCCTAAGAACAAAAAGACAAAAAAAAAAAAAGAAGAAGAAGAACCAAAACCATAACTACACTATCAATATCCTACTATACATAGGCTTTTATCAAAAACACACACATGACTAGTTTTTGAGATTAAAATATTAGATTTTTGAAACTATATTTTATAATATTATAATGGGAAGAGGTAAGGTAGAATTGAAGAGAATAGAAAACAAGATAAACAGGCAAGTTACTTTTGCTAAGAGAAGAAATGGATTACTCAAAAAAGCTTATGAGCTTTCTATTTTGTGTGAAGCTGAAGTTGCTCTTATCATTTTCTCTAATCGTGGCAAGCTCTATGAATTTTGCAGTACCTCTAGGTAATATTTATATGTTTTTAATGTCGATATCGCTCCATTTAAGCTACACGTTTACGTTTTATAAATTTTTGAAAATTTGTATATGTTTAACCAGGAAATTTGATCTTTAAGTTCTTAGAGAAATTAAATTTCACTTTCACTCGCAAAACTTTAAATTAGTTCCAAATATTACAACTTTGAGTTTCGATTGCAAAATCTATGGTCAAACGGATGTTTATGTGCATTACGATTTTGTTATTTTTTATTAAAAATAAATAAATAAAATTGTTGTTGATTTTTATTTGTTGTTGAGTATTGATGTTATAGATCTGAGTGAGAATAGAGTTTTTAGTACATTTATTAAGGGTGAATGATCAAATGTTCATTTGATTAGATATAGGTTTTCTTGTACATTAAAATTGTTAAAACAAAGTTCATTTTATGATCTAACTTTTGTTATGATTTGATGTTCCACCTCCATTTTTTCTTCTTTTTATTTAAAATAAATAAATTTAAAATAAAATATCCTCACTTTATATGTTCTTCAAGTACAGACACATGAAACAAAAAGAAGTTGTTTTATAATATGAATTGAATTAAAGCTGCTTGAATTTCTATCTAAGTTTTTGAAAACAACAAAAAACTTTGAAAAAGAATTTGATTTGAGTATATATGGCAACAAATAACATCTAACTTTATATCGGAATTGATAATATGAATCCTCAACTTTTCATTTAAGCTCAATTCATATAGAAAATTTTGGAGTTGATCATTTCTGTTTGAATAATCACTCAATTAATAGTTATTATCCCAGAAAATTATATTGAAATCAAGAAATAATGTTAATTTTTCATATAACAAACCTATTAATTGAATGACCATCTAAATCGTCTTTTTCTTAAAGTTAAGGACTTGCCTTTCATCTAATTTTGACACTAATGTTCTTGAACCGACAAATTTGTCATTTACTCTTATTTGAATTCATCCTTTTTTCATACTCCTTCTGTTACAATTTATGTGACTCGAGTTTTGTGAGTCATTTTTTTTTTTTAAATTTTAATCATGTATAAAAAGTATTCTAAGTTATAATAATTAACAATTTAAAAAAACATAATCAAGATCAAATAACATAGTAGAAATAATATTGGTTTATGTAACCTCTATGCATTGATAATATAATTTTTTTTACACTATCAAATTATTTATTAGATAATTATAATAAATAGTGTTGAGACTTATAACTTATTATCTGTTCTGATATCATATTAAAGTAATAGAAGGTAACCGTGGACTAAAGTACTTATAAGGCAATATGTAATAGATAAAACCAAGCATGCATTAAGCATTATGCTCTACACATGGTCCTAGTTAAGAGTTAGATAAAGTAACTATATATTATGGTTGTGCATTATTTTTTCTTTGTAGTTTTATTATTTGGGTTTTATAACTTGTAACGCGATTAGATATGACATGATATATTACTGATTCTAGATTAAAAGAACACATGGAAGTTGAGTGTTAGGGAAAAGGGTCAATAGGTATTCAAACAATTTTCTTTCTTTCCTTTAGGAGAGCATAGTTCTAATTATTATCAATATCATTATTATTATCTCTTTGTTCATTGTATTATTACTGTTGTTTCTTTTACTTGGGTTTTTTGTACTATTTTTACTTCATGGATTTTCTTGTCTATCGTATTTTTACCATAGTTTTTATTCTTGTATTGGCTAAACCTAGTTTTGAAATCGCTTTTCATAAGCTGAGAGAGTCTATCGAAAACAACCTCTAGATTACCTCTCACAGCAAGATAAGAATAAAGTTTACGTACACTCCATCCTCCTCAAACTCCACTTATAAGATCATACTAATATGTTACTATTATTGTTGTACTTGTAACATGATTAAAAAAACTAGTAATAATTACACTTCTTGTCAAAGGGTAAATAAAGCATGATCCTTTAATAAGTTGAAGATTCCTCTAAATCAAATTGTCACTTTTGTGCAACTTGTGTTTTTTTCCTAGTATGTCTGATACACTGGAGAGATACCATAGATGCAGCTATGGTGACCTTGAAACTGGCCAGTCTTCAATGGATTCACAGGTTCCTTCATCTTCCTCAGAATCGCAATTTACTTCGTACTTAATAATAAATTTAACTTATATACTCTGACAGTATCGGTGTAATATAACCTTTTTATAATAGGTTATTTGTCTTATTTTCTTTGTAAATAATTAATTAGATGATATTTATAACTAATGTCAAGCACTCTATCTTCATTCTAACTGAGTAGTGTTATTATGGAATAGAATAACTACCAAGAGTATATGAAGCTGAAAGCAAGAGTTGAAGTGCTACAACAGTCTCAAAGGTGATACATTATTTGTTTGAAAGGCTGAATATAGCCTGACTAACACTTTTACTTGTCTCATTTTGATTAACAGTCTATTTTTACTTCGTGGGGTTTCATCTAAACACCTGAACCAGTTTAGAAGTATTTTGAACATGCATGATTGGATGCGTTTGTTTGAACAGATTCAGATGTTTAGATAAAACCCCGTGAAATAAATTAAGGGGCGGCTTGTCAATATATTATTTGTGTCTCCAATATATTATTCTCCTACCCTAATTCTTATTTATAATCTTTAAGGCATATACTTGGAGAGGACTTAGGACAATTAAACACAAAAGATTTGGAACAGCTTGAGCGTCAGCTGGATTCATCTTTGAGGCAAATAAGATCAAGAAGGGTATGTTCTATGGACCTTATAGGTTATTTAGTTGTCAATTTTAGGCTTTCAGATCATAAGTCTTGCTCCTAATGTCCGATGACAATTCAGTGGTGGAATTAGAATTTATGTAAAACAATTCAAGCAATATTATAGAATGTCAGACTTGAAATTTGAACTTGAGATGTTGAACCTCTTTGCAAGTACACTAATATCTTACCTGGTGTCAACGGGTTCAACAATTTATATATAAACAAAATACACTTGTTTTTGCCCTATTTGGTGTAATATATATAATTTTATGAAAGGTATGTTGAGAAAATGATAAATCCTACCTATGAATAATATTAAATAGTAATAACAAGAGAGTAACAAGATACCAAATCTTTTAATGGGATAAAATATAATATTCAAATGGAGTAATATAATAATTACTTATTATAACTTGATAGTGTCAAAAAACTATTAAACGTTCTTTTATTTCACACAACTCATTATAATATTACTCACGAACTATAAATAATCCGTGGATTACTCTCTCTATGGTCTGGTGTATTTGAATTGAACAAACAAAGCTCCTATTTATAGGAGTTATAAATGATTGCTTCAACAACTTGCAAATTACATGTGAAAACATGTTATGGCCTCTTGCAATTTGTTATGGCAACTTGTTGCCAACTATTTTCTTTATTGATCCCACAAATCTTTCCTTTAATTTTAATGTTTCTTCTTCATTTTAACTCGAGTTCAATCTTTGGAAATTTTTAACTTTTAGAGGCTTTGTAAAGGTATCTGCAAGTTGATCGTGAAATTTTACATATTTGAATTCTATTTTATTTTTTTTGACAATGCAGTCTTTGATGAAAGTACCTTATGTTTATATTGCTTTGATCATGATACATCAAATTCTTGACAAGTGTTTGAGCGAGTTTTTGTTGTACCTTTGTTGTTTGAGCGAGTTTTTGTGGCAAACTAAACTTATTCAATAATCTTCTCAATCAAATAGCATGACACGTATATTACTATTCTACTTCACAAGTTGAGAGAGTAACAATGAACTGTTTCATTGAACTCCAAGAAATAACTTAATCATCCCAAAAAACACAAAAATAGATGTCTTCCACTAGACTAAGAATAATTTTTTTCTAAGATAGAAAAATACCCTTCTTGCTTCTAGATGCTTCTACTCTCAAGAAATATTTCAGTTGTCTCAACTCTCAAGTCTTTTAGATGAAATTTAGTATGTAAGAAAGAGTTGATAGAAGAGATTCCTACAAAATCACTTTTTGTAATGACAATGTTATCGACATATACAACAAGGAAAATAGTTCCAGCCACAAATTGCCTGCAGAAGACTGAATGATCATATTTGTCTTTCTTTTTAGTCCAAACTCCTGAACTACGTACCTTACTAAATTTTTCAAACTAAGCTCGAGGTCATACAAGAACTCCTTCAAGTGACAAACCTTCTCATACTCCCCCTGAGCAACAAAATTAAGTGGTTGCTTCTTATAAACCTCTTCATAGAGATCACCGTGAAGAAATGTATTTTTAATATCCAATTGATGCAAAGGAGAATTCTCATAAGCAACTAGAGAAATGAACAAGCGGACAGTAGTGAGTTTGGCAATAACTGGGAAGAAGGTGTTTGAGTAATCCACCCTTAAGTCTAAGCATATCCATTGGCAACAAGTCTAGCCTTAAGTCTCGTCACAGGACCATCTGAATCAACTGTAACCACGAAGACCCACTTCTTTCTTTCAACTAGGAAAATTTCGCTAAATCTAAGTGTGGTTATCCTATACCGCATGTATTTCCTCAAGCATTGCTTCAAACTATTCAGAATGATCAAAGCCTCCTTAACATTTTTGGGTACATACATAAAGTCTAGAAATGCAATCAAAGATCTAGATGCATGAGAGAACTGATCATAGATATTTTGAAACTGAAAATATTTTTTTTGAAACTAAAGGAAGGTCAAGATTACCAAGTGCATGTATTATTGTAACTTGTGTATTATTCAATAGGTAAATATGTGTAAATACAATAACATTACTAGCTAACTAAGGAACAAATTAAAGAGGAAATTCTAAAGATCTGATATTTATCTATATCTTTGTACACTATCAAGAAAATACATATATATTTATTTTGTAACAATATCTTACCTTCTTCCTGCCTTCTCTCTTTTACCAATATCAACTTATATGCTAATTATAAATAATTAAATAATAATTTTCAAAAAAAGGTAAATAGTTGCTTGCATATTTGCTAAAGAAGTTTTTAACCAACTCCTTGAACATGTATGTTTTCAGACACAAAACATGCTTGATCAACTTTCTGATCTTCAACAAAAGGTATGTATTGTATACTCCCCTAAGTTGACAATTATATGGATTGCTCAATTGTTCATTTGACATTGTATGTGTTCTTTTGGCTTTTTCTACAGGAACAATCTCTTCTTGAAATCAACAGATCCTTGAAGACAAAGGTACAAATCTAGAAAGCACTCATTTTGGACCTTTTACTTTCATATGTTTTTTAGGGTGTGTTTGATTTTTTTGGATTTTTTCATGTTTGGTTTATCGAAATTTTGGGAAAATATTTTTTCTATGAATGTAAGTTTTTTAAAAATGAGAAAAATGACTTTGCCAGTGAAAGTAGGGAAAACAAGTTCCACAAGCGACGACATTTCATATTGATGGTATCCTTCTGATCCTTCAACACACCTCATCTTCACTCCAACTTTGTAGTCCCCATCCCATCCCCACCACCCCACACCCCTACCCACCATCACCACCTCTTATAGTATTTGCTTAGATTATATAAAAATATTTTAAGAATAATATTTTTTTGTTTATGTACATAATACAAGAAAATAAGTAAAATATTTTCCAAGAACATTTTTCATGAAAAATATTTTTTTCATACCGAACACACTCTTAATATTTGTTTTATGGTATATGACTCATTTGTTTTCCATTTCATCTGACTCATTTGTTCTCCATTTCAGATTTTGAGATTCATATGAGTTTTTCTTTGATGTTATATTTTCATATGTATTTTAAATATTTTAAATTGTCAATTATTATAACTTATAGTACTTTTTACATAGTTTTCTCGATTCGATTGACAGTCGTTAATTTCTTTATGAAATTCTTATGATAGTTGGAAGAAAACTCTGTAGCCCACCAAGCACATTGGCATACTACTGGAGAGCAAAATATACAATTCAGACAACAACCTGCTCAGTCAGAGGGGTTCTTTCAGCCTTTACAATGCAATACTAATATAGTGCCAAACAGGTAATTTATAATTTTATGTTTTTTTTTCCTTTAAATAGCACATTTTTTGCAACATTTTAAATTGAACCATTGAATTGAGTCGTTGAGAGGCGAATTCAGAATCTAAAGTAATAGAAACATTCAAATTAATTTCTTTGTGTGTTTATTGAAGTGAGTCATGTGGTAAGTCAAGAGGCGAATTCAGAATATAAAATAATAACTAATAGATACATTCAAATTAATTTCTTTGTGTATATTGAAGTGAGTCATGGTGCAAGTCTAGAGGCAAATTTAATATCTAAAGTAATAGATACATTCAAATTAATAGTATCTTTCTTTGTGTATTTATCGTAGTGAGTCATGTAAGTTCTAGAGGCGAATTCAGAATCTAAAGCAATAAATATTTTCAAATCAATTTTTTTTGTGTATTTATTGAAGTGAGTCATGTTGTAAGTCTAGAGACGAATTCAGAATCTAAAGTATATAATAGATACATTCAAATCAATTTTGGTTGTATATTTATTGAAGTGAGTCATGTGGTAAGTTAATTTAGAACCTGAAGTAATAGATACATTCAAAATAATTTATTTGTGTATTTATTGAAGTGATGAGCCATCTTGTAAGTTGTAGAGGCGAATTCAGAATCTGAAGTTCATGTAGTTACAGGTACAATCTGGCTCCATTGGATAATATAGAACCATCAACACAGAATGCTACTGGAATTTTACCTGGATGGATGCTTTGAATGGGAAACAAGTTCTCTTACCTTTTACAAGCAATTAAGTTGATGAAAGTTTGAGATTGGAAAGAACCAATAAATGTAATTTCTTCCATACATACAAGTTGAGTTTTTAGTGTTTCAAAAGACTAATTAGCTTGCATGTTTAGTAAATTATTGAGTATGCAAAACCATAATGATATATGTCATGTAATAAGTCAAACATACATTTTCTATTTTGGACCATCTCTCGACTTGTGTGTGACATACTAATTTTCTCTGTATCGTTCCAATTTTATCTGATGTCACCGAAGGGACTACATTATCTATTTTACTTCTTGTTTTGGTACTTAAATTCTTATGGAATTAATGCTAGTAGGTGCACTTACTAACCTTATTGTGACCATAGTTTATAGCTTGAGCCTCTACTACATTATTGTTGATGCAACAACCAATAAAATCAAAGGTCATGTTTAATTGACCATATATGGTTGTTTACCCTTAAATCAATACGGTTGAATTTATATACGTGGTTCAAGGATATAAAGATTGAGATAACCAAAATAAGAAGATAGTTTTGTGCTTATTTTTCTTTGATTAATAATTCATCTGAGTGATTATTGTTTCAAGTGATTAATAATACGTTCAACTGACATGATCATGAGTTGTGGTGTACTGATAGATCAGAACTGCTTTATACTTAATTAGAGATTTCATGTTCGAGTCTTGGGTATGGGCAAAATGTTGTTTGGAGCGCCATCCTTGAATGAACTCTGCAGCGCGATTCAGATTTAATTAGGGCTTCAATATGGACTTTAGACACCGAATGAGAAAAAAGAAGAAGAAAGAACTAGACTTTGTCAAGAAACTAAAAGAAAGATATTAGAGGTCTCGGATTTGATCCCTAAATATGGAGAAAATCCTGTTAGGCATGTCATGTCATAGAAAGAAAGAAAAAAAAGAACTAGACATTATCAAGAGAGAATATGAATATATAATAATGATGTCCATAGCCCTGGAAAAGTTAAAGGCACAAATTAAAGATGTATAAAGAGTAGAGATTTGAGTGAGCTAACTAGTTGTACTAAAACTTGTGTAATAACTGTTAGGGTTCATAGTATATCCAACATATACTAAAGGAAACAGTTGTGTAGCCAATCAATGCTAGACAACAAATCCTTAAACACATAACATTAGTTATTGTGGTTATCATTGTCACCTCTCATATCCTGTCTTATCCTTTTATTATTATGTACTTGCTTTTTCAGACAACCTCTCATTTCTTTTCTTAACCTAATATTCCTCTCCATTTTCATGCCACTCTTTGTTCACTAATTTATTATTTTATGTAACTTGCCAATGACAAGGATGGAATTATCTCTAATAGACTAATTAGGCCATTTACGTGTCATAAGTTAGTCTGTTTTAGTAACTTTGAGGTAATTACTAGTTCGTCTAGGGAGAATGTTCTAGCTAACTCATGTGTAACTCCTTAACATATTTATATATACACTTCAAACCCTTTTTATTAAGTGTTATTCATTTGATTTCCAATATTTAGATGACTTATAATAACTAGAGGTGATAAAATTATT
This sequence comes from Solanum etuberosum, assembly GCA_029582245.1. NCBI lineage: Eukaryota > Viridiplantae > Streptophyta > Magnoliopsida > Solanales > Solanaceae > Solanum > Solanum etuberosum. The sequence goes on from JAJONR010009958.1 coordinate 16,764, forward strand.
ATTTTTAAGTAGAGTACTGTCAAGTAAAACATGAATAAGTAGAAGATTCTAATTTAATAATCAATGTAAATATTAGCTGAGGTGGAAAGGACTAGTAGTTGTGGAGATCGATGAAGAAATGGATGAAGATTCATTTTAAAGATTATCAAAACTAGTTGTGTTGTTACTTTACTCAAATAATAATTATAACATTTTTTTTATACGTATATTATTGGTGATTTATTTGTAAAAATATTGAATTTTTTAACTTTTGTTTATTTTCGTAATGATAAAATTATAAAATTGAAGATATAATTTCCGTTAGACTTACGCTCTGTGTTTCAAGATTTACATCTCGCCTCACCTCGCCCCGGCTTTTAAAATACTAATGACATCAAAACCACATAAATTGAAAAGGAGTGAGTGGTAGTTTGTTCTTTTACATTTCACAAAAAAGGGTTTTTGTTCATTTTTTGTTGTAAAAGAAAAGAAGGTGGTACCAAGGGTTAATTCCTTTGTGTGAGGTAAACAACAAGTTGAGGGTTTCTATTTTTAGGTAAATTATTAAAAATTAAAGAAGAGTTGGTTTGGTGAAAAATGCTCAAGAAATATATGTGCTTTGTGATGCTGAAGTTCCTTTGATTATTTTCTCACACAATGCAAAGCTCTTTCAACTCTCTTTCTCATTCTTGGTATGTATATATATATATGCTTTCTAATGACTTACTTTTATGTGTTGTCAGTCTCAAATGACGCATTTCTATATTAAGTAATAATTTAATTTTAAAATGTTCATTTTACTCTTAATAAAATGATTTCTAGTCATACAAATATCTATCACTTAGTTTAGATCACATGTTTCAAAAGTCTTTCTTTCTTTCTTTCTTAAACTCCGTGCTGAGTCAAACTAACTCATATAAAATGGGACGGAGGGAGTAGTTAGTCTTCAAAAAATGACATATTTTCATATTTAGTACTCTCTCTCTGTTTAAAAAAAATGACCTAGTTTGACTTGACACGAAGTTTAAGAAAATAAAGAAGATTTTTCAATCTTGTAATCTTGAATGAAAGTTATGTCAAAAGTATCAAAATGTTCTTTCATCTTGTGGCCTTAAACATGCATGTCACGTGGAAAATTAAAATTATAGTGTTGTCAAAAAAGGAAAGGTGTCATTGTTTTTTAAACAGATTAAAAAGAAAAGTAGGTCATTCTTTTTCATACGGAGGGAGTAACAATTTCACTTAGATGTTTATTTTACCCTTAATGAGATAATTTATAGTCACACAAACATAAATAGCAAATTTTAATCGTCTTTCTTTCTTAAATTCCATTCTAAACAACATCAAATAAATTAGAACGGATAGAGTATCTTCTTTTTTTCCCTAAGAAATTGTATCTTGTAGGGTTTATTCTACTTGCTCATTTATACATTATTTTTTTGTTTTGCTATATAGACCTGCTTGTCTTAAGAGGTTCTAGCTTCTATATATGCATGATGAGTGGTGACTTTTCCTGTTAGATTTTTTTTAAAAAAATAATAATCTTGAATCTTCTTTCCTGATCTGGTTTAGTACTATTGAAGGGTAAAAAATAATGAAGTAAAATTTGAGTCTTTGTGGCATAGACATTAGTGTAAATAACCAATATATTTCTTTCGTTTCATATTACTTGACTTGACTTGTGTTGATTTGACACAATTAATCTATAACAAAGCTTTTATTAAGAGTATATTTACTAAGTTAATTTTATTAATTTGAAACTCTAAATTTGATTACTACTACTATCATTACTAGAAAATATGGAATTAGTTCATCGCTAAATAGCCGTTAGATAATTGAATTTTATTTGGGTAATTCGTAGCTAATCTGTAGCGAAATGAGAGCAGCATGATATTTTTGTTGTTTAGCTACGAAATTTTATTGATCGCTATTTTCTTGTTCTTTCTGATTTTGCATATTACTGGTTATTATTACATTTCCAAGATAAATGTACAGCAACTTAGGGAAAGCTATGAAACCTAGTCACATAAATAGTAACAGTTTAATTACATTCCCAACAAATCTTCCTTTTTCTTTTGCTTTTAAGAATCTCATCAGAATATTAAAGCTATAGAGGTTAAAGGCCAAGATTTATTTTTTTTCATTCATGAAGTATATGTTTTACTGTACTATGCATTTTAATTGATATATTGCTTTTAAATCAATATATGTTTTTTTCTTCAGAATTTAAATCCTAAGTGTCCAATTGAAACACTTTATTAGGAGTTGAGGTGCTAAATTGAAAGACTAAATTTGAGTGTCTGAAAAGAATACACTATCAAGTTTAAGGGGTTGATTCTTCACTTGAGCCGAGGGTCTTTCGAAAACAATCTTTCTTTCTACCTCCACGAGGCAGTAGTAAGGTATGTGTATATTCTACCTTCCCCAACCCCACTTATGGGATTTCACTGGGTATGTTGTTGTAGGGGTTGACTATGTTTTAAGCCTAAAAATAATGAACATATATCCTCTTTTTTCTTCAAGGCAGAAAGAAGAAGATCCAAGTTTCAAAGCTATGAAATACAATAATAACAACAAAAAGAACATTGATTCAGAATACCTTCTGGGTAAATAAAGAGTGTATACTAGTCTAAAATCATCTTAGAAAACAAACTCTGGCAACCATTTCGCGAATAAGGTATCCATCTTGTAGTTCAGTAGGAAGAAAAAAATAGAGTACTTGTAAGCTATACAATCTCCGCTACTAAGTCGCATAAAGTTCAGTAGGAGGACTGGAGTAATTACAAAATCTGTCATTTCTACTACAAAGACGCAAATCGTTGCACCCAGGTACCTTGCAAAAGCACATGCAGAAGTTCAGCCCTACAAAGACGCTCTGCACCGTGTGCATATGCAGGCTGGGAGAGCTGCATCAACAACTTCAACAGCAAACAAGAACTTATCTTTATGCCTTCAATAAGAAATTGCAGCATAATTAAGTTAGTACAAGGCATAATAACTTCTGTAAACACTCTAACAAAGTACATAATTACTTCTTCATTCAATGTCTGGCATGCCCAACAGTGGATAACTGGTGTCAGCAGATCCAAGAAGGGGAATATACTCCGATCCTCTTACATGAACA
>JAJONR010009959.1:0-25521 GCA_029582245.1 Solanum etuberosum
AAGTGGGGTTTGAGGATGAAATAGTATACACATACTTTACTATTACCTCATAGAGGTAGATAAACTATTTTCAAAAGACTTTCGACTCAAATGCATCAAACTCGAGTAAAGGAAGAAAAAAACAATGAAGAAAGAATAGTGCTAATAAGAAAAAACTATGTAAAATATACAAGAAAGAAATAAACAATAACAATAGTGTGATGATCGAAACACAATAAACAACATATGACAAGAACTACAAGGATACGACTAATATTATAATAGATATTAACATACTTAAATCTTTACAAGGATAGACAACACTCCATCCCTACTAATCTTCTATATTCAATTAACCAACCCCACCCCAAACATAAAGAAATAGTATTTGTCACTTTCTTATAATCATTATTTGTATAAAATTAAATGATTATAATATAAATAAGATTCCCATAACAATGAACATGCCACTAATTTGATAAAATAAATTTAGTGTGTATAATATATAGTCTTGTACTATTGTATTGACAATCTCCATTTTTGTCCTCCTCCTCCTTCCTCCGCCCCCCCCCCCACCCCACCCCACCCCACCCCACCAAAACCCCTTTCTCCATAGCCATTATGCAAGCTAATTTGCTTTCCCCTCCTCTACACCCCACCACCCCCAAAATCACATCTTTCAATACCCAATGTAGACCCTACTACAGTAGACTCCCACCCACCCTCACCATCCGAGCCGCCGGAGCACCACCGGAGACTACCAATTCAACAACCCAATCTCAGAAACTCAACAAATTCAGCAGCCGGATTACTGAACCCAAGTCCCAAGGTGGTTCACAAGCGATTCTGTACGGTGTAGGATTATCTGATGATGATATGAAAAAACCCCAAATTGGGATTTCATCTGTTTGGTATGAAGGGAACACTTGTAATATGCATTTGTTGAAACTTGCTGAAGCTGTTAAAGAAGGGGTTCAAGAAGTTGATATGGTGGGATTCAGGTTTAATACTATTGGTGTTAGTGATGCTATTTCTATGGGGACTAGAGGAATGTGTTTTAGTTTGCAGTCAAGAGATTTGATTGCTGATAGTATTGAAACTGTTATGTCTGCTCAGTGGTATGATGGGAATATTGCTATACCTGGATGTGATAAAAATGTGAGCCTCCTTTTAGCTTTTTAATAGAATTTGAAAAAATAAAGGCTAATTTCGTTGCGTATTGCTCTCCATTTCACATTATTTCATTATTGTTAATGCTCACGGATGCTTTATTTTAAGTTGAGGGTCTATTAGAAATATCCTATCGTATAGGTAGGCGTAATGTCAAGAGATTTGATTGATTACTGATAGTAATGAAACTGTCATGTCTGCTCATAGTGGGAATATTGCTATACCTGGATTTAATAAAAATGTAAGCTTCTTTTAGTTTTCTAATAGATTTTGAAAAAAAAAGGACTTATTTCTTTGCGGACTGCTCTCTGTTTCACATTATTTCATTATTGTTAATGCTTGCGAATGCTTTATTTTAAGTTGAGGGTCTATTGAAAATATCCTCTCGTAGAGGTAGGCATAATGTCAAGAGAATTGATTGATTGCTGATAGTAATGAAACTGTCATGTCTACTCATAGTGGGAATATTGCTATACCTGGATTTGTAAAAATGTGAGCTTCTATCAGTTTTCTAATAGAATTTGAAAAAAAAGAGGACTTATTTCGTTCGTTGCGGACTGCTCTCCATTTCACATTATTTCGTTATTGTTATTGCTTGCTTATGCTTTATTTTAAGTTGAGGGTCTATTGAAAATATCCTCTCGTAGAGGTAGGCGTAATGTCAAGAAATTTGATTGATTGCTGATAGTAATGAAACTGTCCTGTCTGCTCAGTGGTATGATAGGAATATTGCTATACCTGTATGTGATGAAAATGTGAGCTTCTTTTTTGTTTTTAATAGAATTTGAAAAAAAAGGGGACCATTTTTAGCTATCAGTTAATGCTTAAAACTCTTTTCTAAAGTATATTCTTCTAGGAAGTGTATTTTGTCCATACCATGTGAGTGAATCTGTGACACTCTTTTCTGTACTTTTTTGTTTGTTTTTGGATGTTCTTGATATTTGGTGAATTGTGAGTTCTTTTATCCAATTGTGGAGTGGAAAGTCGACACAAATAAGTTTTATTGGGGTATTAGTTTTTATTTATTGAATAAAAGATGCAAACTTTGCTATTATTGTGGAGAAAAAGATGTGAGCTTTGCAATTTTATTGGTATATTCAATACATTTGCTGTTTTACTTTCATGATATTGCTGTCTATCCTTGTACATACTTGCAATCTCGTGTAGGTAAGATTTCTTGTACTAGTATATTTTAAGATTTTGTATAAAAGTTTGATGATTCTTTTTTGCACTTTGAGCAAGCAAAACATGAATTCCAGCATGCTCTATCTCCTTCAAGTGATAATTGTTGTAATTTGGCAGATGCCAGGCACAATTATGGCGATGGGAAGATTAAACAGGCCAAGTATCATGATATATGGTGGAACCATTAAGGTCAGATAGTAACATTCATCTCTGATTCTTACTTGTTCGTTCAAAGCCTCTTTTCCTGTAGATTATATATATTATATTCTGAATTTTTGCTGCTTGGGACCATGCTATCGCTTTCGAAATTTCTTTGAGAAAAGTGAAGTTGAATAACCATGGGGAATAAACAAAGAGGGAGACCGAACTTTCAGGGAGGAATATCAAAAAGGAAAGGTGAAAGAGAACCAGTGTAGTATCTGAAATCTAATGCTTTGATGTACTGAGCAAGTGAGATAGTAGAGGAAATCACTCAATATGAAAAACAGGCACATCAATTACTTAATTGCCTATTTGTAAGGGTAACCAACTTTCTAGAAATAATACTAAATAAAAAGCGACATAAACAACTCTAGATGACATTTCGACATTTGCTGCATTACATGTTGATCTCTTATTCTGCTTGCTTTTAAATTATTATTGATCTTTTACCTTTTCTCTAATATACAGCCTGGTCATTTTCAAGGGGACACATTCGACATAGTATCGGCCTTCCAGGTATTTCTTCTTATTGCCCCCTTTAGCAATTCTTCTGTCCATTTTGCCTTCGAAGTGCGATAAAAATCCTCTGTTTAGGTAGGGCTTTGAATGGACTTTGTGACACATGGAGAATAATAAGCGCACTTGGGGTGAAAACATATCAGTGGATGGTCTTTAGAAAATAAAACCATTAAAACTAGGATAAAGCATGTTTTGGTTGAAGTTCTCTTAGCCTATGCGAGTACTTGAGGAACCATGGGGGAACACCAAAATATTCAAGAGGGAGCTTATGTAAAGTGAGTTCAAGTTGTCAGGATGGGATTTTTTTGTATGATTTTTTCTTTGATAAGTAAAGCATTTACACACAAATTCACATAAGTAAAGCATTTACACACAAATTCACTAAGGAGGTGAGTAAAAAAGCTTTACTAGATTACAATTCTTCTTTTAGCCGTTTTATTTTCTATTCCTACCCAATAAGGTCATAAATTTTTTTTAAGCATTTCCTAGCCTATGAAATCCCCTCTTAGAATTTTAGCTTTCAGACGTGTCATTTGGGAGTTGTAGTTTGGGTTTATATGATAGAAGCATGCTGTGTGACTTGAAATCTTTTATTTTGAGAAGGCTAAACTTGAAAGGCAGCCTTTTGTCTTAGATTTTTAAATCATAGATCTTCAATTCTGTAAGAACATTGGTGATTACCTCTTCATGCTTTGATTTTAATTATAGGTGTATGGAGAGTATGTTAGTGGTGGTGTCAGTGATGAACAAAGGATGAATGTAGTTCGTAATTCATGTCCAGGTGCGGGGGCTTGTGGTGGAATGTATACTGCAAACACCATGGCATCTGCTATTGAGACATTGGGCATGTCGCTGCCTTATAGGTAGAAAAATGTGACGCAGTTAAACTTTGTTTAAAAGAATGAAGATTCATCGCTAATATGTCCTTCTATTCATCTCCTTTCCAATACACAAGCTCTTCCACACCTGCTGAAGACCCACTGAAGTTAGATGAGTGCCGCCTAGCGGGGAAATATCTTTTGGAATTGTTGAAGATGGACTTGAAACCTCGAGATATCATCACAAAAAGGTCACTTCGAAATGCAATGGTGATGGTCATGGCACTTGGTGGATCTACAAATGCTGTACTACATTTAATTGCTATTGCAAGGTGAGCAATTTTTCCGCCGAGTTCACTTTATTTTTTGGATGAGTGTGTGAGTCATGATTTGTATCTCCACAGATCTGTTGGCTTGGAATTAACTCTAGATGACTTCCAGAAGGTTAGCGATGAGGTTCCTTTCCTTGCAGATCTGAAGCCTAGTGGAAAATACGTCATGGAGGATGTGCACAAGGTTTGTGCAATACTATGTGTGCCAACATAGTTGTAGTTTGGTTGTATAGGCATCCCTTGCTGTTTATTTTGTTCTGATGAGCTTGGTTGTGTAGATTGGAGGTACACCTGCAGTCATCCGCCACCTGTTGGAGCTTGGGTATTTGGATGGAGACTGTATGACTGGTATTGGCTTAATGACCTTAGTAGATATTCTCTTATATACATCTTCTAAAATTGGTGGAACTCATTTCTCTTGCTCTTTGATTTGTAGTCACGGGAAAGACTCTGGCTGAAAATGCAAAGCTATTTCCTTCTTTAGCTGAAGGTCAGGTAGGTCTCTCTACCAATGACTGCTTCCCATGTGTTGCACTAATTTTTGTTATAGGTTTGTTGCTCCTGATGGAAAATAGGGATAAATACTCATTTTTTTCCGTCTTTCTTTTCTTCTAGCAAATTATAAGGCCGTTGTCAAACCCCATCAAAGAAACAGGCCATATTCAGATATTATATGGAAACCTTGCACCAGAGGGCAGCGTGGCAAAGATCACTGGAAAAGAAGGGATGTACTTTAAAGGTATGTTCTTATTTGGAGTTTAATATTTGGTGTCTTTGGACACTGTCTGTTTGCCTCTTGAAGATAGAACCAATCATGGGAATTTGTTCATCAGGCCCCGCTCTAGTGTTTGAAGGAGAGGAAGCTATGATTGCGGCTATCTCAGAAGACCCTTTGAGTTTTAAGGCAAGCCGAAAATCCCTTTCCATGTCTTTCTTTCTTTTACTTCTATCATGATAAACCAGGGAATGGAGTGAGGAGGCCATATGAGTGCCAAAGCGTCAATTTCTAAGAAGCATTCATAGCTCAGAGTAATAGTAAATATTGAAATTTCTTGAAGCCTAGTAGACAAAAGGGTACAAGCAATTACTAACAATGGATCCTGTCTTGGATGAATTTTTTTTAAAAATTCCCTTGTCTAGGCATTTTTAAAGATTAAAACGTTGCCAGAATGCCAATACTTGAAAGCCTTTCACCTTTGGGTATTTTGTCTAAGCTCCTGTTAACCTATTACTACTATGAAAATAATCCATGCTCTCTCTCTCTCTTGTTACTTTTCTTTCATGTATTTCTTGAGGCAACATCCTTGTCTTCTTTATGGGTTTAATGCCCTCTCGCCCAAGCACAGTGTTTATGCAAAACTTCTAAAACATAAGTAGGTCTTTGATAAGGCAGCTAAGAAGAAACGTAGGATCTCTGCTTTGTTCATTTGTCTTGTTGTATAGACTTACACTCTGCCCTATATCGCTGCTGTATATATGTATCTTCTTTTTAATTTTATGAGTTACTGGAATTAAATATCTAATTGGAGTTTCAGATAGGTAAAGTGGGTATTTCGTGGAAGTATCATGCCCACTGTCTGTTACTTTTGTTGATTTCTTCCGTTTTAGCTCGCATTTGGCTCCATAGGATTCCATTTCATTTGCCTAGTAGCAAAGTATCTTTTAAGTATGGTTTCACTCGGAATTTCTCTTCTAGAACATTGAAATCGTCAGTTATTAGTTCTTGCCTTTTCTGTTTGTTGATTAGTAACTGGCTGCAATTGTTTGAGCTCTATTTTTCGAGCCAGTTCTGTTGTGTTGGATGTTGGATAGTCTAGACATATTTGCTGTGTACCATCTTTCAGGGAAAAGTTGTAGTCATTAGAGGAGAGGGGCCTAAGGGAGGACCAGGAATGCCTGAAATGCTGACACCCACAAGTGCAATTATGGGCGCAGGTCTTGGGAAGGTATGTAATGTGATAATTTTTCTTGGCTTAATACATAGCCAGCCCCTTGAACTTGCCCGAATATTCCATTTAGTCACTCGAACTAAGCCGTAGCCTTGTTCCAATTGAACACCCCAACTCCTAATAATGTGTTCCAATTAGACATTTCTGGTTCAAATTTTGAAATTTTTTGAGTGGTGTTCTCATTCATCTATTAGGTAGTTAAGTTAACCAAAAAACATTTCATCCCTTTGATTATATGCATTCACCTCAATAAGCCGTAAAACCCCAGGCGTTTTCTACTTGCGGTTGATGTGTATAATTAAAGGAGATGACATAATTTATGTGTTTAGCTTAACTATTTAATTGACGAATGAAAAATATGCAAAAGTTTCTCCGAAATTTGAACCGAAAGTGTCTAATTTGAGACTTCATTAAGAGTTGAGGTGTTCAATTGGAACATGACTTAGTTCGAGTGTCTAAATGAAATATCCTTACAAGTTTAAGGGGCTGACCATGTATTAAGCCCTTTTTTTTCTTCCTTGTATCGTATATATTTGTTTTAGCATGTCGTTTTGAAACTGTTGCATGACCTTACTCGTAGCGTTTGGTTGTTCTTGTTGCTGAATTCTTATTTTTGTGTTGTCCACTAGGATGTTGCATTACTTACTGATGGAAGATTTTCTGGAGGTTCTCATGGATATGTCGTTGGGCATATATGTCCTGAAGCACAGGTGCATTAGCGCTCATTTCTCAACTTCTTACTTCTTTTACATCACACATACTTTCTTCTCTCCCCTCATCTTACCATATCACTTTCACTGTGGTGTCCGGTGGACCATTCTAGCATTTGTGTTGCTCTATTTTTTGCAGCTGTCTGGAACTCGTAAATCACCTCAAGATTCTGGATCTTTAAAAAATGGCTTAATAAAGATGCCGTCCACTATAAGAGGATATTCACTAGTTTTAGTAGCTAAAACTGTTTCTCGTCTGTTTTCCAGTGTCCAGCTTTTTGCACTCAGTTCGAGTGTGCTTATGAAGACGTGATTATTACTTAAGCAGTTTCCTTTGATTTATTAAGTCTGTTAAATATCGTATTTCCTTCTAAGAAAAACATGTTATAGAAATATCCGCATGTGATAACAGTCCTAGAACATAAACATTTCAAAACAACATAGAAAAATCTGTATGATCTTTGATTTATTGTCATTAAGAATTGTGCAATTCAAACCCTTACCAGGAAGGAGGTCCAATCGGTCTTGTTCAAAATGGAGACATAATAACAATCGACATTCAGAAGAAGAAAATGGACGTTCAGTTATCAGACGAGGAGTTAGAGCAGCGTAGAAAGAATTGGACCCCCCCTGCATATAAAGCTGATCGAGGGGTTCTCTATAAGGTACGTGATTGTTTAATACTTGACAGATATTGAAACAATGTTGAATGCAAACATCGTTCTATCGACCTAATTTGTTTTCCTTGCAGTATATAAAAAATGTGCAATCTGCTTCTAAGGGATGTGTTACTGATGAATAGACAAGAGAAGCCATTTTACGAAAGCATTATAGAGTAAACCTGGGAAAATCCTGATTTGCCAGATTTTGCATGAAGCTGAAATTGAGGCATTTTCGCCTTGTTGGTTTTCGAGTGTAACTATATAAATTGGTTCTTCTAAAGTTGAGGGAGGGCGCGATTTTCGCTTTTCTACGTTGTAACTCGGGATCCTTTTACCTTGTTGATTCAAATTGTATAATGCTTGGTGAAATAATATTGATAAAGAACAATCACTTCTGTATCACAATTTGCACCCCTAATGTATCGTCTTCTTTTGTGATACGTTAATTTAGCCACCTTTGGCCCAATGTCATTATTGAGTATCCTTGCACTTTTACCCATATTTTTCACCTTTAACGTCTGCTTGTCACTTTTCCATCATATCTTTGAAAAATAGCTGTTATCATTGAATGAAACACCATGACTATGTATGACAGTGTTTTGTTTTCACCATTCATATTTGTCGGTAAATTTTATCTAGACGCTTGAACTACAAGTTGTTTTAGATGAGTATTTGAATACATGCTAACGTGTTTCTATTTTTCAATTCTAATTTTGAATTATTCTTTTTTTGCATGTGTTTCAAATACTCATTACGTTGATAAGTTAATCACAGATTTTTTACTTATATGAATTAGTTTCAATAAAACGCAAAATCTTAGGCATGTTCCAATTGAGGATGATGTGCGTGTAATTAAAATGATATATTTTAAGTGATTAACTATTTATTTATGTAATGGACATTTGAGATCACGTATAAAAGGTTTTTTAAAGATTGAATCGAAAGTGTCTAAGAGGAACATCAATCATGTGATTAGATATTCTGTTATTATATATTTTTATTCGAGTGTCTAAATAAAATTTGCTGGAAAGTTTGTGGGGGGTGGGGGTGGTTATCGTCAATGTATTAAGCCTTTGATTTAGAATCAAGTTGGTGAGATGATGTATGCAAATAAATATGCAAAGATAAGAGTGGTAGTTGTAATATGATACCTTGGAGAAGAGTACGTTTGGGGTTGTATTATTGCATATATAGACTACTAGTGAAATTGTTCGCATTTTGTGCATATTAGGGCAGAGTCAGGTAGGGTCGAGGGGTTCATCCGAACTTTCTTCGATAAAAAATTACACTATATATAAAGTTTAGATGTTGGGCTTCTTTTATTTCTTCTTACATATACTTGTTCATATATTAACTCCCTTCGTGAAAATCCTAGCAATAGCGCAAATACGAAAGATCCAGAAGCATACACTCTAATTTCTATACGCCCGTTGTTTATAAATAGCGTTCCACCATCTGTTTCTTTTCATCCCCTTCATGCCGACATTTAGCCTTCTCCTTCACGCGGCGTGTTGAGTTGTTAACCCTGTGCATATTCATGTGTATGATGACATCAATATTTTCATCGAAAATAATTCTAATTTTGTATTTATAGTGTGATTCTTTAATGAAAGAGATTCAGATAAATATAACTCTCTTCTTCCTATTTAGTTCCGCCCCGGCTCATAACTAAATAATTTTGAATCTAGATATGTATTAAACCACCTTTTAAAAAAGAATATCGTCATACTTTACGTACGTAGAGAACGTAGGTACCATTTCAATTTGAAAACAATTTTCACTTGGATTTGGTTTTAGATTTTTTTTTTTTTTTTTTTTAAAGTTTAATCATCTATATCTGAGAGTTAAATTCTTTATTAAAACGATTCAAAATATAAAAAAATAAATATAAAGAGATTCAATATTCATGATACATACATATATAAATGTTAGCAAAGCATATTCTGACCTATTTTGTATTTGATAACAAACTAGACAGAGCTACTTCATATCTGTATCAACAAAATATAAAAATAGAATAATTAAAGTACACATAAATTGAGTTAAATAATTATTGTTATCATAAAAGTACATAAATAATAGAATCATCTTTGCAAGTTTCTTGAAGAAACCATGATACTCACCACACGTCCATATGTCATAGCCATATTACATAGGTGTCCAAATAATTATATTTTTTTAAGAATGAAAGCGCGATATTTTTTTTCAAATAAAAAATAAAATAAAATAAAGAAACATATAAATTGAAACAAAGAAAATATTTAAAATGTTAGATGACTTTTGATCGTTTCAATGTCGTAAGTGTGCTTACGCAGACCAAATATAATTAGTATGAAAACAGACGTATGTACATACATCGCATCCGTCACAAATTAACAGTTACTTTAGCTTAAAAACAAAATTTTAAAATAATTATCACTTTAGAAATTTAAAAATTAGCGGGCATTTGGTAGGAAGAAATATATTATAATTTCTTAGAAAATGTTTTATGGAAAAATTAGCGAGTTTTACTTATTTTATAACGTCTGATAAATAAACAAAAATATATTATCTCAAGAGTATTTACATGTAATATAGAAAAATATATACTATGAGAATGGAATGGGGGTGGGGGTTCGAGGATAGGATGATTAAGGGGTGAGGGTTGGGGGCGTTGAGGGTGGGAACCTGTTTTCTCTGCTTTTGTTAGGGAAGTCATTTTCCTTATTTTTAAGTTTTTTTTTTTTTTTTTTAAAGAAAATATTTTTTACATTACTTAATAAACTATACCTTTGTAAACTATATTATACTCTTTTAATAGATTTTTTCTTTTGTTATTCTATTAAAAGTTTCAAACCCTAAAATTAATAAACTCTAATGACACAGTCACTCAAATGTACATACATATATAGTTGTAACTTGTCAAGGTGAATATTTGATATGTTAGAAAAAATTGCAAAAATTATTGTTTGTAAAAAACTTTATTATTTATTATTATTATCTTCAAAAGACTTTACTAAGATCACATAAAGATTATCACAAATATATATATATATATATATATATACTAGTTTTACGGCACGTGTGTATCGTATATATAGTATGTGATGTTGTAAAATAGAATTAATATTACTAAATAAAAGCTTTTTGGTAAATAATTATAATTGAACGAACATAGGACAAACGTTTTTAAATTATTAATACATATTGTCATAAAGTTACTTGTATTTTGAGATCAAAATGACCAGATATCATTAAAACATTTCAAAATACATTCAAAATCTAAATATGGGAGAAAGTGACATTTTTTTAATAATATTATTTCTTACTTCACTCAATTTTGTAAACAAATCTAACCAACAAAATAGAAAAAAAAAATTCATTGAAAAAATGTCACCAATAGCCTTTCCTCTTGAGGTTATGAACATAAATGATGTACACCATTTAAGTACAAACTTTGTCTTAAATATTCATACTTGAAATTTAGTATGTGCATGACACTAATAAGGATTACCATAAGTATTTCAATATTTTATCTTTATATGTAACATATATTTTATAAAATATTATTACTCTATTAATATTTGAGTAAGGCTATCATAGAGAGATAATTTTACCAAAAAAGTGTACTTGGTTGTTATCATGAATGATGGTTATATATACTTTAGTAGAATAATTTAATTTTAATATATGAATAACATCACCTATGGTGAAAAATATTTTATTTCATTAAGTTTCTACCTTATCTTTGTGAAATTGTAGTCTTCTCCTTTTTTCTGCCGTATACATATCATATAGTTGTTGTCTAATGAAAATATCTAGTATCTTATAGAAGTAGATGAATAAAATGTAAAGTATTATTTATAGAATCATTAATTTGATTTAAGATCATTTTACGATCAATCACTATTTTCTTATCTATTTTTATATAGATAGTAAGGAGTGTATCTTGTGACGTAATTTTTTTTTATCTGAAACAATACATAGCCAATGAAGAAAGAAGATGAAAATATATGTTCATGCTATATTCACTCTAGTGTTTCATTTGATTTAAATCTCTTGCCACCAACATTTTACTTTCTCCGTTCATTTTTACGTACATATCTATTAAAAAATAATTATTATCATATTATAAGTAAAAGTGAAAATCAATTTTTAAAATAGTGAATTTAACATCAAAACTAATAAATTAATGGACTACATTGATACCCATTTTTTTAGAAAAATTAGGAAGAAACTCCTTCGTTTGAGGGAAAAGAATAATAAATAAATAAACAAAGAAGAAAGATCTTACCCAAATCATATGCCTTTTTTCATATCTGTTTAATATTATTGTCTCTCCAACAACTTTTTGTCACTGTTAACTCATGAAAATGGTAAGAAAAAATACGAGTGTAAATTGATGAATGATTTGTTACAATTTTTTCACCAACTCTTTCTTATGAGTTACCTCGAATTTCGTTGAATTTCGAACTTAATCAATTTTTGCAAATAACACTTGAGATTTTTTAAGAAGAAGAAGGATAGAGAACTTAAAGAAATTGTAGTTTAAAAGTGTGAGGAAACCACTCTTTTTATAGCTACCAAATACTAGTATGAATAGGTGTTAATAGTGCATTATCCGAAAAGTCACAACCTTTCGAATAAGTCACTGCTTATCGAAAAAGTCACAACTCATCAGAAAAGGCACAACCCTTCAAAAAAATCACAACCCTTCGAAAAAGTCACAATCCTTTAATTTGAAAAGATATCTACTTTCAATATAATAAAATTAATTAAATTAATAAATAAAATATATTGAGTATTTTTAATTTGGAGTATTATAGTAATTCAACATTTAAGTTTGGAGTTAATGCTTTTAATATATATATAAATATCATATATTTATCACAAAACAATAGGGGAAAATAAGAGATCGTGGCAAAACAAAGATGAGACACATGAAACATAATATTATTATTTGTTACGTTTCAATTTATGCAATATTTTTCATGTTACCAGAGTTAAGTTAATTGATTTTTAAAGTTAAATTATAAATTAAATAACTTAATATTTTAAAATAAAAATACTTAAAAAGTTATAAACGTAGTATTTTTCATATAAATACAATTTAAAAAATATTTTAAATTATTTATCAAAATTAATACCGTTTAAATCTTGAAAATGGAAAAAATAATAAAAAATAGAATGAAGGTAGTACGTACTACATATATCACTAATGAATATGGTGCAACAACAGATGGAGTTGTTCCTCCTTTAATCAGAGGTCTCGAATTTAATTTCTGAGTATAAAATATCCTTGAGAGAGAGCTTTTCGAGGGAAAGAAAAGCGATGCAAGTTTAAAATATAATCGAACTCGAATACCGAATACGTCACCTAAACTAAAACATAAAGACTACTTATTTGTCAGTTTATGAGAAATAGCAACTTAGGTAGTAGACAAACTCAAGTATTGGGATTTTAGATATATTTTGCCCTCATTAATTAATTCTGTTTTTTTTTGGTGTTACATTAATTAATTCTTAAATGAGACAAAACATAAATAAATAAAAAACAAAATAAAATTATTATTTACACTGACACGTGGTATTTATATGTCTGACTTGGCAAGAAGACAACAAAAACTCCCCCCGGCAATTAAGTACAAAATCAAGGTTGTCGAATTCATCATTATCCTTTGATTTAATAGTCAAAAACATACGTAAACTATTATTTATCGTCAAACTATCTTACAAATAATTTGAAATAGTAAATAATTAAGCGAAGTTTTTGATTATTTTACTCTTGAATACTTTCTCCGCTAATTATCACTTTTTTTATTCCTCTTAAGATACGTGTCAAGTCAAATATGAACAATTAAATATGAATGAAGATATACTATAAGATACATACCATCTCTCATCAGTAACATATGTCAATAATTGTGTCAAACATGAATAATTAAATATGAACAAAGAAAACATATCTTAAGATATTCTACGAGATACATCTCATCTTTCACCAACAACAACAGATATCGATAAATGTATTTATGTGAGTTTCCCATATTGATTTGGAAACTTGTACCCAAAGATTTGAAACAAAAGTTTATCGCAAAATGACAACAAAAACCCACGTTGACACTTATGCTAATTCACGTGGCAAATCCCATTTTATGACTTGTGATTGACCAGAAAATAGGCAAAGAATCGATTTTATCTACTTTATATTTATCTCCAATATCCTACTATACTTGGAATCCCTTTTTTATTTAATTAGTAGTATAAAATATCCATTTATTCGATTTTATGTAAATTATTAAGTGTAAAAATTGAATATGTTTATGTATCATGCTTTGTTTAAGTCAACCATGAGGTCATAATCTCAGTGTAAAAATATCTAGAAATTATGTATCATGCCAACTAGGAGAGAGTGATGCTTTTATAGTGTCAAGTATATTTGAAGGATAATAATGATAGTTAAGTAATATTTTGGTCTTAAATGAAACATAAATAAATGAAATTTAAACATAAATAAATGATATTTCAAGATAATTTCCGGTGACCATTTACGGAATTAAATCTTTTATTTCTTCAACTAAAATTCCATGAGCCGATGTTACACGTGTCTTCTATTTCTCAACCTAAGCTGGACTTTTTCCATTGGCCCCCAACTTTCTTACTTTTTCTCACTATTGCCCCTACTATTTTTTCAACCTCTATATATAACCCCCTTAATTTTCCAATATTCTCAAAACTCACTCTTTTTCTTTTTCTTCACCATGCAAACTATCAAACCCCTCAATTCTCCTTCATTTTCTTGCAAAATTCTCATCAACCCTTCTAAAAAAAACACTATAACTCTTCCAAGAACACGAATTCCACCTCTGCCATCACCATCATCACCACCACCGTCACCATCATCATCGTCGAATTCAGAGGAATCAAAAATATTTCCACTAAAAATTGACCCGCCCAAATTAAATCCTTTTCAAAAAATTGCTTCCAATGCTTTGGACATGCTAGAAAAATCAGTTGTAACAAAGTCGGAAAAAAAACATAAACTGAACCGGACGGTTGACCCGGAAATTCAACTAGAAGGGAATTTTGCACCGGTTCATGAATCCCCGGTTCAGCACGGTCTTGAAGTTGTTGGTCACATTCCGTCTAATTTAACCGGAGTCTACGTTAGAAACGGCGCGAACCCGTTATTCGAACCGATTAACGGGCATCATTTATTTGACGGTGACGGTATGATTCACGCCGTTAAATTGGATTCGAAAAATAATAAAGCTAGTTACGCTTGCCGGTTCACTCGAACCAGCCGGTTGGTTCAAGAGGCTTCAATAGGCCGGCCGGTTTTTCCTAAGCCAATTGGCGAATTACATGGCCATTTAGGGTTAGCTCGGCTCGCGCTATTTTTTGCGCGAGCGAGTTTAGGGTTGGTGGATGCTACTAAAGGAACCGGCGTAGCAAATGCCGGTTTGGTTTATTTTAACGGTCGACTTTTAGCTATGTCGGAGGATGATCTTCCGTACAACGTTATTATTAAGGAGGATGGCGATCTAGAGTCTAACGGACGTTACGATTTTAACGGCGAAATTAATGATCCATTGATAGCACATCCTAAAGTGGACCCCATTACAGGGGAATTTTATACTTTGAGTTATAATGTATTAAAAAAACCTTATCTTAAATTCTTCAAATTTGACACGTGTGGTAATAAGTCACGTGACATTTCTATTTCCCTCCAAAACCCATCCATGATCCATGACTTTGCCATCACGGAAAGTCACGTGATCATTCCGGATTATCAAGTGGTATTCAAGTTATCCGAGATGATACGGGGCGGGTCACCCGTAATCCACGACCCGAATAAAGTATCTAGGTTTGGCGTGTTGTCGAAAGATGACCACGACGAATCAAGAATCAAATGGATTGATGTTCCTAATTGCTTTTGCATGCATTTGTGGAACGCGTGGGAGGAGAATCATGAAGAATCAGGGGACAAGACAATTGTGATTATAGGGTCATGCATGAGTCCACCCGACTCAATCTTTTCAGGAAGTGACGAGCCTTTAAAATGTGAATTGACTGAAATTCAATTAAATTTGAGAACAGGTGAATCAACCAGACGGATTATAGTATCAGAGATGAATTTAGAAGCGGGACAAGTCAACAAGACTAGACTCGGTCAAAAAACTCGATATGCCTTCATGGCTATAGCCGAACCATGGCCAAAATGTAGTGGCCTAGCGAAAGTCGATTTGGTCACAGGAAATGTCATGAAATTTTTATATGGGAATGACAGATTCGGGGGTGAACCTTATTTTGTATCGAGCACGAAAGAAGGAGGAGGAGAAGGAGAAGATGAAGGGTACCTTATGAGTTATGTTAGAGATGAAAGAAAAGAAAAATCGGAATTAATTATAGTTAATGCTAAAAATATGAAGCAAATAGCCTTAGTAAAATTACCTAAAAGAGTGCCATATGGCTTTCATGGTACATTCGTTAGTTCACAAGATTTATGTAATCAATCTTCTTGTCAATACAATTCATAGAGTTCATTATAATGTAATTAAATATTGTATAGTTGTGTTGTTAACAAAAAAAACAATTCTAAAACTGAAAATAGCATTAAATAATGGAAACATAATCTAATAGGTGTTTTGAGCTATTTCATTATGTTAAAAAATGCGTTTTATCAAATAAATAAAAGGAGAAATACTTTCGATCCAATATATGAAAGAAAAATATTTTTGAACAGCTCAATTGGCTGTTATATCAACTTTACCTTGTCGGTGAAGATTTCATTCCCTCGTTATAATCTCCTCTCCTGTATTTCTTATCCTACCAAGATTTTTAAAAGATAAAAGATATTTTTGAGTCATTTTAAATACTTGAAAAAAAAACATTTTTGACCTTTTGTCCATATTCATTTACTAAGATTTGGCTTCACGTGGATGACTTCCTATATCAATATATATTTATTGGTCCAACTTATTTTGACTTGAAACATTTTTTTGTTCTTCAATATTCTTCCTTTATTTATCATGCCAATAAGCTATAGGCATGGTTATTATCAAAATAAACATGAAATTATGACGACGAAAACAAAATATTATATGTAACTAAGATTTTATAATAAGTGTTATACCTGTATTAAGTTTAGAAAAAACAGAAACAGAAAAAAGATAAAACAGACAGAAAATAAATAATCCGAGTCCACAGAATTTACTGTGTTTCCTTAAGAAATTTAATCCTCTCAAGTACCCGAGGTTGCCGATTAATTCCTCCCAAGATAAAACGGATTAACTATTAGAGAAGTAGCGGTACCTCAAACTTCACTAATTTCAGCGAACGCAAGAACAACAACGAGAGCACACACAGACTCAGTCGATCGACAATTTTGATTTTGTAAGAAAATGTATGCAGAGAGAAAAAAATTCAGTGTTTGAAAAACGGGAAAAACCTCTCTATTTATAGCCAATTGCAGCAAGGAACGCACCTGTTCGGACGATGGTGTGAACGCATCTGTTCAGACATGTCTTTCCAGAACGTTGTGTCTTTTGGGAAAAATAACGTCTTTTCGGAAGGAACATGTACCTTCAGAATGACTATACCGTTACATGCAAAATTAATTCTCTTAATTAATTAACATTCTGAATTAATTTTCAAGAGAAAGGAAATTACTTAGTGAGATTGATTTAAATAAATTTTGTCTAAAAATATTATCAATCAAATCTGAAGCCGAGGTCGAGCGACGACATGCAATGGGGCACCTTCTTCTTAACCCTTTTAAGATTTAAAAGGAAGTGTTTCCTAATATAAGGACAACATTTTTTCTTTCTTCTACCAATATGGGAGATATGACTTTTCATTTTCAAAGGTCTTCCATTTGAAATGACTTTTCATTTTCCCTCCAAATTGGTTCCCCCACATTTTCCAATTTCTCATTCTTATTTCCCATTCACACCTTGCTAAAACCCAACAGTGAAAACGATACAAATGTCAAAGACAATCAAAGAGGGGCATTAATCGGAGGAGCAAAATTAATTTTGTAAAAATAATCATTTTAAAGTAAAAATATGGTAAAAGTGAAACATGGCTATATATATATATATATATATATATATTTAAGATTTTATAGCAGTTCAGCACTCGAGTCGAGGGTCTTTAAAAAATAATCACTTTATCATGAGGTAGTGATAAAGTTTACGTATACTCTATCTTACCTAGATCCCATTTGTAGAATTTCAATGGATAGGAAAAATGTGAATTACACGAGGATTTTCCTAGGGATTAATATGAAAATTTGCAGGAAACTTATTTTCCTGCAAATTTTCATACTAATCTCCAGGAAAATCCCTATATAATTCACTTTTTTCTTGTAGTGATTGTAATAGCACTTTCAGTTTCTCAATTATCTATATGTTTTAATTTTAATCCTATTCATATTTGACTACGTACATTTTAACTTTCAATTACTTAAAAAGTGCATCTTTGATCCTTACATATGGGTATTAAAAAAACATTCAGAACTATTAACAATCTCACCATTTAATTAGACATGTATTATATTATACTTGTATTGTTACAACTTATTAAGGCGTAATCTATTATTAAAAATAATTCAAATATAACATATTTCACACACAAAAAAACCAAAGCATACATTCTAGTTAATTAAAAATTAAATATGTCGAGTCATATGTCCTTAATGACCAAAATAAGAATTTAGTAATGGAGCATCTATTTGTTCTTTTTTTTTTTTTTCTTTCAATAATATCTTATTCTAATTGAACATGTTAGATATTTAAATAAAAATATCTTGTGTTTCCTTGTACCCAAACTATCTATAAAATGACAAAATATCATAAGGTCCACCCAATTATCCTTGACATTTTGGTGGACATTTTGAGTGTTAGGGATTAACAAAAAAGTTGCTAAGTGTTTTAGATATCATTTTCTCATAGACCTTCACAACAATATGTTGGATAAAGTATTACATTTCATTTTTTTTCTCCAATTACATTGAACAATTATGAATTTGTTTACCATAGTACTAAAGGTGATCACTTTTATTTGTTTGTTTATATACCTATCTTTTGGCTGGTAGCTCTTTGTTTGCTTAAACTTTAGTAGTGCTTATCATGATATGATAAAACCCTTTTTTTAGGCTTAATATATTTACGGTCTTCTAAATTTTTTAGTAAATTTCATTTAAACACTTGAATTAAGATTTGTTTTAATTGAGCATCTGAATATATGATACAATATTTTTACTAAACACATTTGACTCATCAAATTAAAATTTCTTTTTGTGTGTGTGTGAGTACATATGTACATTACATAAATAAGTTAATTAATCACTTAAAATATGTTATTTTTTTAATTATACACATCATCCCCATGGAACATGTCTACGATATGACAACTTATTGAAACTAATTCGTATTATTAAATAATGTGATATATTTAAAGTGATTAAACTATTTACGTAACAGACATTTGAGAACACACAAAAAAAAAAATTCAAAATCTGAACATAAAATATCTAATAGAAACACTTTATGATACAATACTCCATTAGATTAGAACACACCGTAGTATGAATATCTAATTCTTAATTTTATCGAGATGATAAATATTAATATCTTGGATCAACATATTATATTTTCTCCTATTACTTAGGACAATAGTGAATTTGCCCACCATATGGTACTTCTATTGTCCACTATTTATTTTCTCATTTGCTTGGACTTATCGTTTGTGATTTGACAACTATAATTAAAGACAGCCCACCAATTAATTGGAATATACAAGTTTTTATTCAATTTTAATGATAAATACATACTGTATTGATTTTAAATTAAAGGTCAATTTTCCCCTTTTAAACATTTTGTAGATGCCTTTATTACTTTCAAATTGTCAAAAGGCACTATTCTTTTTAGGCCATTTGAAAGTGCAAAATGAATGTACTATAAATGGTACTCCATTTATTTTAATTTGTTTATCTTTATTTAGATTATGAAGATCAAGTTGACTAAAAAAAGCATGCTAAAAATGGAACAGGCACTATCACAATATGATGATGGAAGTGCTAGAAACATAAATGAAATAATAAGAAACTCTCAGAATATTAATATGAAAGACTAAATAAAATAACTCTCAACTACCTAACTAATTCTTGTGCCCTAATTTGTGGCCTCCATAATCTTCTATCTGAGGTTATGTTCTTAGTAAGTTGAAGCCACATCATGTCCTATTTAATCACCTTTTCCTAATATTTCTCTGACCTTCCTCTGCCTCTCATGTAACCATTCATAGCCAAACTTTTAGTGTATCCGTGCATCTAGCTCCTGTTCATAGCTCCAACCATCTAAGTCTCACTTTCCGCATTTAATCCTCTATCGAGGTAACTCCTATCTTGTTCCAAATATTCCCATTTCTAATTTTATCTATTCTAGTGTGCCAACACATCCACCTCAACATCCTCATTTTCACAACTTTCAACATCTTGAACATGAGAGTTTTTTTATTTATTAATGGACAACATATCCGGTCTAACCACAATTCTGTAGAACTTGTCCTTATATGTTGGTGACACTTTCTTATGTGATAAAACTCTAAAAGCGAGTCTCTATTTCATCCACCCTACATCAATACAATGTGTAACATCTATTAAATTAACGTTTGAGTAAAGTAAAACTAATTAAGAAAGTTGACTTTCAAGTTGATTAAAAAACAATATGCACCTTTATCAATATATTCATGTTAATCATGATGGACTCCAAGATAGGTGGGGAGGCAGGAGGAGTAATCCTCAAAAGTAAAACATATCTCAACAGTCTCCTATAATCAGGAGCGTAGCTACAGACTCTTTAGGGTGTCCAATTGTACATCCTTCGTCGGAAAATTATACCGTATATATAAGTAAAATAATATATAAAATAATTAAATAACGTATTCTGGACACCTTTAACACAACAAGGTGTTGTAGCCTAGTGATTTAAGTTGCCTCGAAAGAGCCAAGCCTTTAAGCGTTTGTGAGTTCAAATCTCGCTAACAGCAGCTTTAAGCTTTTTTTTCCAAAATTTCTCCTCTTTTTTCAATTTTTTTCATGTATATTACGTACTTTTTTTCAAAAAATTTCATGTATATTACGTAGTTAAATTTTTAAAATTTCTAGTGCACCTTTCATCTTTTTTTCAAATTTTTTCTTGTATATTACATATTTTTTTCATATATATTACGTAGTTTAATTTTTAAATTTCTAGTGCACTCATTCATCCAAAAGAAAAAATATACTCGTTTATAATTCCTGAACACCCTTCGTAAAATTTCTGGCTACTCCACTGCCTATAATGGCTCACACCCATGATACATTTTTATCACTAATATTCAAAATGGATAAACTATGTTCTATATCAAAGATGTGCCACTTGAAAAGAAAAGATGAGCACTTTGAACGATTAAGCTTTCGAAGGCCATGTCACAGTAATTCATGGAATGAAAAAGTGTATAACATAGCGTATTGATCAGTAGGAGAAACATAAATACTAGGCGGAATACATCAACCACCTCTTAAACGTATTAGAATGTCTTGTTTACACTCGAATTATAATTTGTTTCAATCTCAACATATGATAAAGTAATCGTATTAAATATTTCAACCTCAATCATATTAACCACTAAAAATATGATACTTTCTTAAGCTATACACATTTGATCTATGTCAAGTGAAGATTTTGCGGTTTATTAAGATTGATTTATATAATTAAAAAACGCATCACATATTTAATACTAAAAAGTATTGTTACTAAAGAAATCACATAATATTGTGTCTTTAGTGTAATTTGAATCTTGGTCTCCGAAGTAAGCAATATTTTCTTATACAATACAAATGGAAACAAATCTAGAATTTTTATAACACAAATAAATAATTTAAAAAGGAGAAAAAAAGTTATAAAATGGGAATTGATCCTTGCTCCTCAGGATAAATAATCAGCATTCACTCACGTATATTATGTAGCATTTCTAAAGCACATATTAAATAAAATTTTAAAAATATACACAAAAAATATCTAATCTATCTATATCTATATTACCTTAAAAGCATGAACTCCTAACTTGAATGTTAAATTACTATAATATTCCTAACTTAGGTTGTGACTTTTTCGATGAGTTGTGACTTTTCCGATAAGTTGTGATTTTTTTCAAAGGGTTGTGATTTTTCGATGAGTTGTGACTTTTCTAATAAGTAGTGACTTTTCCAAAGGGTTGTGACTTCTAGGAAAGGTCACTTTTTCGATGAGTTGTGACTTTTCCGATAAGTTGTGACTTTTTTCAAAGGGTTGTGATTTTTCGATGAGTTGTGACTTTTCTAAAGAGTTGTGACTTTTCCAAAGAGTTGTGACTTCTCGGAAAGGTCATGACTTTTCAGATAAGACACAAAAAACACTTGTTCATACTACTCTTTGTTGACTATAAATAGAGGGGCTTCCTCTCATTTTTCAACCACAATTTTTTTTAATCTCCTACACTTCTTCTTGCATTTTAAAAGATTTCGTGTAATTTATCGTCGTTGAGTGAGTTTAAAGTTTAGCGGAATATGAAGTACCACTATTCTGATGAAGTAAATTGTTCTATCCTAAGAGGATACATTCCATAACCTCGAGTACTTGAGGAAAATAATTTTAATAATATAATAATTATTTTTTTGCTTTATGTATACATTAGTATGTAATGTTCCAATATATGATGTTAACATGATGTAGTCTAAATTTATTTGTTTTTGTTATCAATTTCTCTTGTGATGTAAATATATGCTTCTGAACATCTTTTTCCAAAATTATTAAATTTCTCAAGAGTGAAAATATGTGAATATATATAAATCATTTAAAATTTTATCAATTACAAAATATATTCAGTAATATGGAATAAACATTTTCATTTTGTCCCTACATTGAATTAAAATCTAATAACTGTAAGAAAAAATAGTAACATTAATTAAAAGTCCTATTTATTTATGTAAGTATAAAATTTATTAGAAATACATCTATTGCACATTAATCCTTTAGTTATAACATTATAAATTCTCTTAGTTATTACTAATTATTACAAACGTTATTCACACTCTTTAACATTCTTTAGTTATAATATTATGCATTCTCATAGTTATTACATTAATTATTTCTATCTTTCATCTTTTCTTGTATTAACTTTTGACCAATAATTTTTCATATTATTACATCGCCCCTATATATGTGATAACACGATATTGTTATTTTTCCTGGGATGAATCATGCTTGATTGAATAAATTGAAAATCGTTTTACAAGTATATGAACTACATATTTATTGGGTGTAAGATAAACATGTGATTATCTATATGATTTCACGGATAGAATATATTCTTTAATTTTAATTTTTAGTTTTTTTGGGTAAAAAAAAGAAAACTTTTTTCAGTTAACAATGAAAAGTCAAATAACTATCTTTGATTTATGTATACATACAATCGAGAAGTCAAATATGAGAGCTAACAACAAGAACTTCATTTATTATGTTATAACTTATAAAATACAAATTAATATACAAGATTAGTTCTAAAAAATAAAATGTAGTTGTTCTCTTCACATGATCATATGACATCTAAACAGTTTAACGTTGAATACACGTGCAAAGCACATTTGGTTAGATGACAAGAAAAATACACAACAAATATCGTCTATAAGATAATATTACTGAGATACAACTAATTACATGATTGAACCTCATCAAATTGAAATAAATATATGCATTGTTGCATTTAACTAATAAAAAAATTCATTGACCATCTTCATAAATTCGCGTGAATAACAGATATATATGACGATCCACATTGAATATTCACAAAAGAATCTACAATATTATTTTGTGCAAAGTTTATTATTCAAATCTTCACTTAAATAAGCAATAATATTTACCATAACATACATTTTCTGAGTTGGTAATCACGTCCAACGCACGTGTCGAAAAGCTAGTTTAATAAAAAGACGCCACGAGTACAAGTCATGCAGTGCTAAGCCAAGACATGAATTATTTCCTTTATACTGATAAAATCCAGATACTCTTACGGGCTTCCTTTTACAAAACCTACGTCTCTGGTCTATTATATATTAAAAATAAAACTTCATTTTTATTTATCCACTTTAACTTATCAAGATTATTATTTTTTCTTTCTGTTTTACCCTTGAATTAACTACACTTCTCCAAGACTTTCTGAAATTGTAATAGTCATGGGATATTATGACAAAGTAAACTTCTTAGTAAGAAAAATAAAATCAGACACAAGACACTCTACTCAACCTTTCACCAAAGGATGAATTTGTGATTTATAAGACAATTATAAAAGATCAAAAGCACAAAGAAGAAGACATTTAAGTAGGATTGGGATTAGCCAAAAATTATAATCAATACAACATAAGATCATAACAAGTGAGAAAAACAGGTAGTCATGTTAATCTATAGGAAATGGGGACATCTACTATACAGCTAGCTGCCCAGAACAAGATCCACCACACCGCGAACAGAAATGGAAAACAAAGTATCATAAGAGCTATTCCGATGATAACATGAACAAAGTTAAACTATTCCATCCCACAGGCATTCGTTACTAACCTTGCTAGATGTCAAGATGGGCTCAACATCTCTAGGAGGGTTTAAACCAAAACTCTTAGCACGCTCCCATCTGTCAAGTCTGCTCAATCCAAGACATGGCCCATAAGTCATATTCGTGTCAAATTGCCTTAATAACTCCTCGTTCTCGTCACAATCATCTGAAAATTTTGGTAATTTTAATTTGTAAGTACAAATGCAAACCTCTTGATATGAGAAAAAGTATTACAACAAGAAAACCGAAAAATAGAGAGCAGCAGATATGAAAAAACAGAACAGAACGTTGCTATTATCTTTTATATATTCAGCTCTAAAAAAGTTGTGAGCAGTGTCCAAAATTATGTGTTTCCTATTTTCTCTACTAAGATACTAATAGGAACCGGTGACAAACAAAATCTCAATCTACATTCTCCTGGTAATGGCCATACAAAGAAGACCTTCAATCACACTACTTGTAAAAGAAATGCTATGTTGATGATCGCATTGAGCATCTGTGTCTTTCAATTTGTATAGCAGCAAGTTTGTCTATTTCTCATTCCATATAGACAACTCGCCGAAAAGCCAATTTCAGTAGCCTTGGTTGAAACTCATGTATACCATTAACCAACTAGGAGGACAGAAGAGTACATACCTGGTTTTATTACTCCATTCTCGCAATTCTTAGCCCTTTATCTTATGTACACCTTTGTTTTTATTTTTCTTAATCCTTTTAAACTATTGTTGTGATAGCCTAAGGGTTTTGAACTATTTTATATCAAAGTTATTATAATTAGAGCAAACAATTAAAAGTAACAATGGCATTATTCTAGTGCTAACAATGGCAAAGTCACAAGAGCAAAAAGTAAAGCAAAATTAAGCACGCAACAGGAGAGACGATATTTCATGAATGAGGTAAACAACATCATCTCGACAAAAGTGTGCATATTATCATTTATTAATTGAATTTAGCAGGATGAGAAAGTGTTGGGAAAAATGCGGACAAGCACAAAAGTATATATGGTAAAAGTAATGGAAATAAAATGGGAAAATAATGACACCAAGAATTTTACGTGGAAACCCTTTTAAATAAGGAAAAACCACGGACCAAGAGGAGCAACTGATATCACTATAGTAAGGAATTTTACACTGTATAGTCACTAATACAATACTCAAAGTAACTACTACACACTCAAAAAGAATAACACTCTTTTGATTTCCACCTTACTAGAATATCGCTCACACTCTATTTTTCTTCACAGACTATTTTTCTTGTATAGTCTATGGAATACCTCACTTTGCTCTCAAAATGTTTTTTTTTCTCTCTAACTTGGTGTATGTTACAAATGAGCAAATAAACTCCTTTTATAGAAGAAATTTGCAGCTGCAAATTTCAACAACTTG